>CAEFZX010024938.1:0-10239 GCA_903066825.1 Alfaro cultratus | reverse complement strand
AGATAGATAGATAGATAGATAGATAGATAGATAGATAGATAGATAGATAGATAGATAGATAGATAGATAGATACTTTATTAATCCCCAGGGGGAAATTCAAGATCCCATAATTATGGATCCCATAATTCATAATCTCATTTATACTACCTTGTAGTTAAATTAGGCTCATCCAGTTAGTCCAGCTTATATGCACACATTACAGTATACTCAGGAAAATCTTAGAAACCGATGGCCTTAATTGAATAAATAACTACACTGTAAAACGAATAAGTGGACTTTACTTTAAAAATGTTTGCAAACTTGTTGCCTCATGAAAATCAAATTTACACAACTCAAAAATGTTAATATAGGTAAGACGTACATCTTAAGTTTACACAACTTGACTAACCTGATCATTTTGATTAATATAATGACATACTTATATAACTTTATTATAAAGTAAGTTCTCCTTACATTATAATTATATGCAAATTCAAGTAATTTTTTCTGTTTTTATTAACTTGTTCAATTTTAGTGAGTGTGATTTAATAAAGCTGAGCATAATAACTTAAGCACCAAAAGCATGTTTTAAAACTTGAAATTACTTGATTGAAACAGTTCCTGACTTTTTTTTTATTATTTCTCTGCCCAAACTTGACAGAAATATGGAAAGCAGTGATAGTTTCATATATGCAAATGTAAAAGCCAAAAACTAGCGAATAGGAGCAGTAGTGCTCTGGACGTAGCCTAATCCTAACCCCACTCCTACCCTCATTCTTGATCAAATGGCTGCATGGACAGAGCTTTGGAGTCTTTTTGCTTTATATTTTGCATTATAGTGTGGCTATTTCTGTTTTATACAATTTTCATTTTTGGTTCCCAAACATTATAGCTGGTGGGACTTTAATAAATGACACGCAACAAGGCATGTTTGATTGACAGCAGCCAG
Organism: Alfaro cultratus; assembly: GCA_903066825.1. Lineage (NCBI taxonomy): Eukaryota > Metazoa > Chordata > Actinopteri > Cyprinodontiformes > Poeciliidae > Alfaro > Alfaro cultratus. Next base: position 9,310 of record CAEFZX010024938.1, on the reverse strand, counting down.
GCAAAAGCTGCCCGTGTACTAAGATGGATGCTAATGCTGTCTCTCTCTCTCTGTCATGCTTATGACATGAAAGTAGTTTTAATGGTTTTTGTACTTCAATTTCTGAGAAAATAGTGATTTTCAGTTTGTTTGTTTTTTTGTCATGAGGAAAATACCCCGTGCTTCATAGGTGTTCAAGGATTTAAGAGTCATTTTTGTGTTTGATTTCAGCTTATTTACAGAACACACTGATAAGAATATTCTGCCCCATTTACTTAAACAAGTTAATGCAACTATTTGCATAATTTATTTAGGTTTATCAAGCAACACTGTTCTTTCTTTAAAGTACTTTTTTATTTTGTTACATGAAAAAGAAAGTCAAAGTAAAGTGAATTTAATTTTGTCAAGCAGATTAAGCAAAACCAAACTTTGTATAAATTATTAAACTTTTTAATATCCCATCCGTCCATTATCTTACACTCTTATCCCTACAATTTTATTAGAAATACCCAATTTGGTGTTTAATGAGATTGGAGGACTTAATTTTATCTTACGGTATGATTTTGAACTGTAAATGATTGTAATTTTGAAAAAAGTTCAAAAATAAAACAAGAATGTAAATAAAATGTCTCCATCTACATCAAAAATCTGTGCTGGTGAGACATTTATCATTCTTGAGCTGAAGACAGGGACCACAAATGGCCCCCAGGTAGCACTTTAGACATCCCTGCTTTTATTATTATTATTATTATTATTATTATTATTTAGCCTTTATTTTATCAATAAAAAAAAGCCAATTGAGATTTAAAACCAATTTTTCAAGTTACTCCTGGACAAAAGGCAGCAACACATACAGCACAAAAATATCACAGTTACATGAACATGGTACATGTCATTGAATAGAAGTGCTGCAGCCAGATCAAACGACCATTTAAAATATTCAGTTCCTTTTTTATTCTTGCAATCTGAGCACTAATGACCTGCCTATCATCCTAATGTTGGCTTGCATTGGCTCCTGGTCTGCTCTATCTATGGGGACATTATTAACCTTTTTCAATTAGGCTTCTTTTATCTTTCCATGAAACCTGTCAGTCACATTAACATTTGATATGGAAACGCATTGCGGTCACAATGTAACGCCTCTTCCAAGAGAGGTCATGTGACGGATGCCAACAACAGCCCTGATTCATCCTGGATGAAGCCGGATGGGTCAGTGGTGAAATGTAAAATCTGAATGTTTGTAAAAAGTCGTCGGAGTTTATACTTCAAAGTGCGAATAATAAATAAATAGACTTTAACTACAGCCGCCGCTCAACCATATTTATTTATTCAACTATATTAAACTAAAACTCTTTGTCGCATGCTGACATTTAACTTCTTGTTATATATTTACATTTTACGTGTCTAAGAAGTTTGAAAAGTTTTGTAATAAATACCTGAATGTAAACATCATTTTATTTTTTACATCAATGTTGATCACCAGCCATTCAGTTTCTGTAACGTAAAAAGAAAAACCCAGATCTCGTTTTCCCTCAGTCCATTTGATCAGCTGCACATTAAACCCTTTTCTTTGGTTTAACTGACAGATGTGGAATAATAAAAAAGATTTTTTTTATTTTTTGTCACGAGGTCTACTTTGGAAAAGTTGCTCTATGTTCAAATCAATACTTGATTGCATTAAAACAAGTATTTTTTTAGATGTTCAAAATAAAATGTTTTCAATTTTAAATGAAAGATTTTCAAGCAATCTCCTTAATTAATTACTTAATTAATTATATATCAATGGTCTTTTCCAGCTGCTTATAGCCAACAAAAATTACGCAACAAGAATAACGGAGATAGATAAATACTGGAACAATCGATTTGATGACATTCAGTTAGGTGAGAAATGTACGCGACGAAACATTTCTTTTCTTTTCCGGGCAGAAAAGCCACAGATCGGGCTGCACTTGCAGCAGATTTGTGTTCCAGGCTTGGATTTGGATGACTGTTGATGAAATGGCGGAATGTAGAAACACGGAGACAATTTCATGCTCTGCAAAGCTTCAACATCTCTGACAGCGGCGAGTTCCACGGTGTGAGTTCACCTCTTTACCAAGAATCCCGCAGTTCCACTCAGCAGGACCGATGATCCGAGACCCCACGGTGGCCCCACGGTGGCCCCACACTGGCCCCACGGTGGCCCCACGGAGGCTGCCACCTACAGGGACAGCAGCAACTTGATTGACTATTCAGTTTCATCCGCTGGGGTAAATATTCAATGTGTGAATATTTGATGGGGTATAAAAGAGTTTATTTTGAAAGGTGTAGCCTGAGATTGTCTCTCTGCTCTTCTCTTTCTGTAGCAGATCTTCAAATCAATACACAAAATAGTTTATAGAAATAACCGTCGTGTGTTATGTTACCGTCTTGTAACATAACGTTTATAAACAAAATATTAAGAATATTTAATTACAAACCGTATAAACATGACATTTTCTACATTTTTTAAATTTAATTCGTAATGTTTTATGCTTACGAACATTTACGGAACATTTGACCGGATTTATGGAGAGTTAAAGTGAAATGTCTCGTGTGACTAACTACGTTCTTTAGGTTATTTCTTCAGCAGTCCATCGTTGCATTTAGATTTGGAAGAAATTTGTTGAGCTAATCAGAACTTTACGGTTTTTTCTTTGACCAACAATCTGAAGTGTGTGGCGAAGCGCAGCAGACAAATTGAACAGCAGCATCATTGTAGTCATGGCGCATCTGGAAACCAGCGGCTCTTCATTGAAGGAATGTGAGTCAGAATTTGCCAAACATCATCTGTGGTGGAAAATTTGAGAAGCAGTAGTAGAACCAGTACTAGTATTATTGCAGCCGAACATGTTGTCCTGGTTTCGGCAGAACCTGAAGTTGAATATGCAACTATGATTAAAACTATCGTTCAGCTTTCCGTTGAAAATCTTTGGTTGTCTTTTGTTTCCTCTTTTCGGTGACAGTTCTGAAAAGAGGACGAGCAGCAACCCTTGAACCGTCCCACCGAGCCGTACTGCGTGTTCCGGTCCAGCTCAGCTCTCAGTCGCTGTCCTCTTTGTCCTGCTGGATGGTTGTGGTTGAATGGTTGTAGAGTCCCTGCGCCATCAGCTGCAGCGCCAAGCCGTTCTTAAAGCCACTGGCCTTTTTTATCTTGGCCCTTTTGTTCTGGAACCAGATTTTGATCTGAGACTCGTTGAGGTTCAGCTCCCGGGCCAAAGCCTGCCGCCGCTGCTCCGAGATGTAGCGGTTCAGCTGGAACTCGGTCTTCAGCCTCTGGAGCTGCTCTGCAGTGAAGGCCGTGCGCGGCCGCTTGTCTTCTTTGCAGCTTTTACATTTTTTCAATTTCCGCGTCCTTGGGCCTGCAGTAAGAGCAAGAGACAGCAAGGCGACAATATGAATATACAGCGCATGCAAATCACATAAGAATCAAAGAAAATACATTTTTGCACCTTCTGCGTTCAATAAGTTTTTCAGTTTTAGCGTTGGACACACCTCCAATCAGAACTGAACCGAACCGAACCGCAGTAGAAACCCGAACCGGATCTGACCTAAAACTATAGAGGCATGAAGCCACGACATGGTTCTGTCCCCAGACGTCTCGAGTTCAAAGGTCACACCTATTATGCTGAAACAAAACAAACTCATTCGTCTCTATATATGTTATTAAACAGGCTCAAATAGATGCCCCTCATTCTATAATTAATCTATAACTTACTAGATAAAATAATCATATTATTATTATTATTATTATTATTATTATTATTATTATTATTATTATTATTATTATTATTATTATTGAATTTAGTTATTCATCTCAAATGTGTGTCCTAAGACCAGCGGCATAAAAAGGAAATTCATTTAGATTTTTATGGTTGCAAAACTGAGGAAATAAATATGTTTACTGATTAATTCCTCCCCGTTTTACCATTCAGTTTTAGCTTTCAGTAGCACTATGCTTTTTATCTTTTTTTTTTTTTTTTGCTTTATTTTAGTTGTTGCTACTCGTTTTCACTCTACATTCTGATCCAAGATTAGCAACACTGTGGGAAATATGTAAGAAAATCAGGCAGTGAGTCAGAAACAGCATAAACACCTGAACCACAGAGAACAGCCTTCTGCACGTATACACTGAGTTTAATGTATAGCCAAGCATGTCATTATTATTATTATTATTATTATTATTATTATTATTATTATTATTATTATTATACGTTTTAAGGGTCAAATTAGGTGAAGTTCAGTTAATAAATTTTACACGAACACAATCATTAATACATGTTTTATAAGCTGTTTTATTCAGTTTGTGTGTGTCAAGTTTAATTCTATCGAATAAACGTAATAAAATCAAATGGAAAATAAGATTACATCACACACATTCAGCTGACAAACGGATCTTTTAAAAAGTTCTATACACGCGAACAATATTAAACTGAGACAAAAAACAAACAGAGGATTCGGGTTTGATGAAAAGCTGAATCAAATTAAATGGCTTTTAAAGAACATTTACTGTAATTATAGTGTTCCTTTGTAGCTTGTTTTTCTTCTTAATTTATTTGTATTTTATTTTAATCTTTAATGGACAAAAACGCAAAACAAAATGTAACTGTGTGAAGCAGGGTTATAAGTTCTGTTTTTCAGTGAAAATGTAAAAAAAAAAATCAAATGTATTTTTTGGAAATGCAAATAGTTTGTTTAATCAAAATTAAGTATCTAAACTCGATATCCTGTTGTAAGATATTTTACATCAATGTAACCGTTCGGCTTGAATCTGTTTGTGAATCTATCGTCTTACCAGAAGAAGGCCTGTCAGAGTAGCGGGTACAGTAGACCCAAGCGGGCCAGAGCAGGGCCTGGCCCTCCGGTGTGGGGGTCCGGGTCCCGGTCCCGGTCCCGGTCCCGGTCATCGCCACCAGTGAGGAGGCAGAGTGTTCGGAATGTTCCTCGTCCTTCTCCTCGTATTTGAACCCATTGCTGTTCTCGTCACAGCCCGCCGCGGCTCTCTCTCTCTCTCTGCTGCACTTTGTGGCCGCAGAAACGGTGGAGGATGAATTGCTGTCGCTGCTGCAGCTGGAGTCCAGGCACGGTGTCCTGAACAACGGTCTGCCAAGAACCGGGTGGACCCGCTCCCGACCAGAGCTTTGTGCCTTCTCTCTCGGACTCAGACCGAATTCCTTCTTGCATCCGAAATCCGGCCGTAAAATGTTATCAATGAAGAAGTTTGTTGTTGTGTTGGCCTGCAGAGGCAGGACGGCCAGAGACGGGGAAACGTTTTCTCCCTCGCTGCTGTTTAGGTCCCGCTGCTCTTCCATCAATGCCTCTGAAAACAAGTGTGTTCTTATAAAAATACATCTGTGTCCAAATATGTCAACAGAGAGAATTACAACATGACATTTATATTTTTGCTTAAAGACATGGTGAAAACGTGAATATTCAACCTGCCTAAAAGACGTCCAGTGCGCGTTTGTGACGTATTAGAAGGTTGGCTGTGCTTGTTATTACGCACAGCTCTGGCACACTGACGGATTTTCACCACTCTTTTCTTAAGTCTGCACGGCAGATCTCCACACTCACCATCCGCAAGTGCATCGCCAACATCCAGAACGGCCAATCACTGCTCGTGACACTCTCAAACACAGAATGACGATGTCCAATTAGGCCGAGCGTCTCTGATCCAAAAGTAGAAGAGAATGGCATCAAGCAGCCCTTCAGAGGGAAGCAAACCAGAGCAACAGCTGCTGCTTACACACACACACACCTACACACACACACACACACACACACACACACACACACACACACACACACACACACATATACATACAAACATACATACAAACATACAAACATACATACATAAATACATACATACATACAAACATANCATACATACATACATACATACATACATACATACATACATACATACATACATACATACATACATACATACATACATGTGTGTGGGGGGCATGTGTGTGTGTGTGGGTGGGTGGGTGGGTGGGTGTGTGTGTGTGTGTGTGGGTGGGGGGGGGGTTACTGGGTCCATCTGAATTTAGCAGCTGACAGGAGTGTCTCCAGCGCCAAAGAAAAAGTATAGGTGACATCAATAAAGAGGTGGCCTTGATGTTTGTGCGACATTGCAACGAACCTTCACTATCTCTTTTGTGTTCAAGAGCAAATTGGCAGACAGTAGGACAGCTAAAGAGGTTCAAGAGATGATTGTTGAATATCACAAAGAAATGACATACAAACAAAGTAAATCTGCAGCAGAGCGCTCCTTCAGACAAGCTGTTTCAGTAATGAGCAATGCAGGAAGAAGGGAGAACTGAGGCAGAAGTTATGATGCATTCCCACAAGCAGAACATCAGTCAGCACCAGCAAAGCATGAAAGGAATTGACTGCAATACAGAACAGCATGGAGAAGATGGCTGAGAGGCTTGGCGATGTATTGAGTAGTCTGATTACTTCTTCAAAGTCTACCACTTTCTGAGGCCACAGTCAGTCATTCCAGAGAAGGAGGATCTCTGGGCCCAGAAGTTGTAGCAGCTCTCACTCTACCAGGCTGGGCACAAGAAACATCAGTGTCCTAATATATCCTCCTCAGTGAGTCAGTCTGCAACTATCCCTCCTCCCCATCAGGAAAACTAGAAGGCCACATTTTGAGGTCGAATTTTGCTCAGCGTTTGACACCTTCAAAGCTCTGAAAGCAAATCTGACCGACAGAAATCCTGGACCAAAGTAGCAGCTGAACGCACCTTTTGTCCTGTTTTATGCATTTCCCATGTCAGATGTCTGTTTTAGTGTTTTCGATAATAATTGTTTTATAATTTAAAATCAACCTGTTAAAAGGAAAAAAAAATAATTCTTACTCTTTAAAATCACCAGTCCTCTCATTTGTATCAGAAATAAATTGATTGATTGGGGTTATAACCTTTATTTTCCCTCAAAGAATTATTTTTTGGTTCTACAAGTCTGAACAAAAAGACTGGGTTTTTCACTGATAAATGAAATGATGGCCATGAGGAATAACAGTATAAGAAGTTAAACTGGCTTCACCTGGAATTAGATTAATGCTGCTGTTTGGTCTTCGTGCCAAGTCGCATATTCAGAGATGGTCCTGAGTGTTACATGGATGGGCAACTTGTTCCCACCATTTTCAGGGCATGACTGAGGCAACACAGAACATGTGTCCAAGAAATAATTGATTATAAGCTCTGTTCTCCTAATGAAACATCCACTATCGGCGGAAATGTTTGTCCGTTATGTCCAACACTGTGCTGGGAGTTAGGACGCTCCTCTCGCTAGCAATGCAAAAGAAGAAACATGCAGTAAGATTTAGATAGATCCTATAGGTGTGTTTCTGAACTTTTCCATTGCCACTTGGCAAAATAATAAATTTAGTCCAGTTTCATGATTTATTTTCTATCAAAAGTGAAATTACAAGAAAGCTTAAAAAAACAAGTAAAATATTTAAATACAGAAAATTTTATTCATCAGTATCAGAAACTTCGAGAAGCTAAACTCACCTTTGTAGCCACACGCTGTAGCAGAGAATCACAATGAACAACCCTTGGCAACTTCAAACTACAGTAACCCTGTGGAATAAAGCTGTAAAAGAGAGACACCTGCTGGCTAAACGGGAGGAGTGCATATTTTTGGCTGTCAGTTTTTTCAGTAATAAATAAAGTAAATGTTCATTGTTATTCATTTCTATATTATTTTTCACTGATCTGAAAGAACTTCTCAAATCATACAATTTCTTAAAAAGGGTTGAAATCATTTTTACACAATGGTTTTTATAACATACTTTCATTTTTTTGTTGTTTATAATTGCTTTTCTCTCCCTCTGAATCCAGGAAAAATCAGAGGGAAAAAAAATCAGCAATCATGAAAGCATGATTACCACACAGATGGGATTCATAAATCATGCACAAAGCAAGAAGGTTAATAAGCTAATAATAAAGCTGACTGGAAAAGCCCCATTGTGTCTTTTCCTGAGAAGAATGAACTTCTGTTGCAGATCAGTATTGGTTTGATTTGCTGATTTTAGTTTGATTCATAATTTTTTCAATATGAACAATACTTACTTAAACTTGGAGGCATTCACATTTGACAAATGAACTTCGCTTTCTCATAGAACTGAGGAAAACTGGGCCAGGATAGAGCAGAACCTCGCAAAGAATGAGACTGTTGACTATTTTCTCCTTTGTACCCTTTCTTTAATTCCTCTTCCTTTAACTTAAGACAAAGGTCAAAATTATGGTTTAGATTTTTAATAAGCAATCAAAAAGGCTACTGAGAATTAAATAGACCTTTAAATCTGCAAATGTGCCATAATTTAGTTGTTTTTCTTAGCAAATTAGGCTTGCTTTATTTAGTTTAAGACAAATGACTGGACAAGATTTTACTTCTTTTGATCTTTTCCAATGAGTTAAATTTCCAAATGTTTATTTTCTGTCAATAAATAGAAAACATGCACAGTTCTAGTAGCTACAGCTTTTTGAAACAAATGGGAGGTTTAAGAATTCACCAATAAAATTAAATGTGTTTTATTGATACGTCAAGGCTGTGCTAACATTGATAGCAAGTAAAATTGGTTGTTACAGAGATGAAAGTCATTTACAAATACTTATTGTTATAATATTCCTCATCAGCTGTTGTTTCCCAATGAAAATCATTGATGGAATTAGTTCAGGGCCATTTTTTCCCTCTATTAATAAACTTCATTAATGCTTGTAAATGTTGTGGAAAATACTACACATAATTTGGATTCCCCAAATGCAGAAATGTTACAGAATTTAACTGTTTTAGAATATTTCTGTAAATGACATTTACTTTACCGAGCAGTCAGGGATCTACTGTGCATTCAAACATTTCTAACACAAATTGTCTGGAAACCTTCAGTGCTTCAAGAAGCTTTGTGAGGACATATGCACATTTCAACCAGGAGGCACTCGGAGAAAAACAGCGATTAAAAAGTTTTATTGACATTAATGAATTAAAGCTCTTTGCCCTGATGAGACATTAGTATACTAAGTATGTTAAATTTTAACATACTTGAGCATTCTTTAAATCAGACTAATCAGACTAATACTTCAAGTTCACTTAGGACTAGTTAACTTAAAGTGTGACATTTTGGAACAACTAACTTTGGGCTTAGTGTATTTTAATAGTGTTTAAATTGTACTGAAGCACAATTTAAAGTGTACTGTACTTCAATGAACTTTCTTTGGACTTAAGTTACACTTAGTATACTTTAAGTGTATTGCTTTTTATGTTTTTATTTAACGTACATGATTAGTATATTTTC
>CAEFZX010024936.1:3647-20181 GCA_903066825.1 Alfaro cultratus | reverse complement strand
TGTGTGTGTGTGTGTGTGTGTGTGTGTGTGTGTGTGTGTGTGTGTGTGTGTGTGTGTGTGTGTGTGTGTGTGCGTGCATGCGTGTACATGTGTACATTTTCAGCATCCTGAAGGACCTGCTGCGTGTCCAGCAGAGTATCGGCTACTGTCCACAGTTTGATGCTCTGTTTGATGACCTGACTGCCAGGGAGCATCTGCAGCTTTACACTCGCCTTCGTGGTATTCCCTGGAAGGACCAGGAAAGGGTCAGTCTCACACACATACACACACACTTTTTTACTGTTGTAGAGACTTGCCAACCTGGAACAACTGAGTCATTCATTTTTGATGAAATCTTTCATCTCTCCTTTAGTGTTGTGAGAAAATATTTGTCTCTTCTGTTACTTTTCTGAAAAAAAAAAAAAAGCTGTCCCAATAAACCTGGCTGTGTGAGACAGTAGTTATTCCATTCATTAACTATGTTTAACCATATTGTTGGTTCATTTTCTGCCAGTCTTTAAGAATCAGTAAATGATGTAAATGGGAGCAATGTGACAGCACGAAGTGGGCTTAGAGAGGAACTCATTCTAAAGTTGAACAGATGAGAAACCGAGTCAGTGACAGTCTGACAATAATAGCGAATTTTATTTGACATTGGAACAGGTATTTATTCAAAATGAGATGTGGTGGTGGTGCAGGTGTTGAACACAACCTGCATAAGGAGGCCTTAGTCTTCGACCCAGCCGTCACAGGTTCTGTTCCCGGCCTGGTGACCTGTTCCACGTGTCTTCCTTCTCTCTCTGTTTACCCACTTCCTGTCTTAGCACTTTCAAAAAAAGGCCACTAGAGCCAAAAAAAAAGCTTAAAAATATATATAAATATTTATTTCAATGATATTTATCCTGCATAAATAAAGGTCAGATAAAAAAAATGCTTACAAATACTTCAGAGAGTCACAGTGAGAACCGTTCTATGTTTAGAGGCAGGTGTCTATGGACAACCTGTCCATTAAGTCAAAGAACAACCACAGATCCAAACTACAACAGCAAGCTGAACAACTGAAGATCAGTCTGGACTTCAGTCCCACTGAACCTGGACTGACCTGAAATAGGCTGAATTTGAATGATTTAAGGTTCTTCAAAGGAAGGTGAAAAAAGTCATTATTAGCTACCAAATGCTTGCTGATAATTGCTGTATCTTTACAGACATATGAGGATATTTGTGGAGGAGGCTTGCTGCATCTCTCTAACATCCTCCCAATGGATAGCACATTCATGAGTCACACAGGAACTCAGGCAACTTTCTCTTTAGTGAAAACACCTCCTGCTGTGCTTTAACTATTTCTTTGTGTGACTCCAGGTTGTGCAGTGGGCTTTAGAAAAACTGGAGCTGTCAAAGTATGCAGACAAGCCAGCTGGCACTTACAGCGGAGGAAACAAACGCAAGCTCTCCACGGCTATTGCTCTGATCGGATACCCGTCCCTCATCTTCCTGGTAAAATATTTGACTAGATTTGTTTGCTGGTCCTAAGAACCAGGAATATGTGAACCATTTAGATGTTCTTGTAACAGTTTCAGTTGTTTTGAACAAGGTAAATGGGAAATTGAATTGTTGAGACTTTTTAAACTGATTACTTGACAAGGCTTCATGTTCCAAAGCTGAGCTGTTTACGTTGCTTCTACCCTCCAAGCCCAGCAGGGTGTCAGGACAGCTGGTGTCTACAGACAACTCGTCAGTCCATCTGAGGGTCCAGCCACACACACACACTGTTTTATCTAAGAACAATGTAGAGAAACCAGTTTACCCACCAGTCATGTTCTTGGGCAGTGAAAAAGCCAAAGCACCCAGAAAAAACACAATTTTGAGATTTGATTTTTCTGTGTGAATAATTTGACATAATATATATAAAAAAAAGCACTGTACATATAGTTATTGTCTTTTCAGTAACTATTGATGAGATTACGTGGCCCTCAACCAAACTGACCAAATGTAGTTCTGCCCCTCTGTTGAGTTGAGTGAGACTGCCCCGTTTTTGGAGTTTGTCGTGGAAAAAATTCTTTTAACAAGAGTCTGGATGAGAAGAAATAAGAAATGTATTAAAATCTTGCAAGGTGACAACAGAAATACAGAGTGAAAGGAGTCTGTCAGTCTGCTCTGATCAACAGTGGATCTGGCTTCCTTTTGTAGTTCTGGTCAGAGAAGAGAGACTTGATTGGACTAGAGGTGTGAATCCCTGATTGCAATACAGTATACCAAATATTCTGTGGAGCCCAGCACAGATGGTCTGGCCATTTGTCTATTGTTAAGGATAGAAGATTGTTCTCTATTGCTAAAGAGGGCAGATAAGTTCTGGGTTGGAGAAGTAACACTTAGATCGTCTCCAGGTCTATGTGACAGATGATAAGACTACGTAAAGCAGAAGAGGGGTGAGGAGCACATTACAGTCAAAATAAAAAAATCAGATGGAGGAAAAACAAATACTTTTCTTCATGTGACATTATGAAGAAATCTGAATTCAAAACATGGAACTAGTAACAATAGCTAATTGTTAAGAGCTGTTGCCAGGCAACAGACACCCTGCTATTCAAGGATTCGATCCTTGGATCCTTGAATGTCAGAACAAAATCTAAGGACAGATGATGTGTCTGCACTGCCACCTGGTGGGTGTTTGTTAGAACACAGAACATCCAGATGATCTGCTGCTTCACAAACCGTCCAAAACACTCAGGATTTATCTGCAAATGTATGACATCATTCTCTTTTTAAAGGACTTCATGAATCTGCTGCTGCTGACATGAATTTATGGCTTATAGTTAGTCAGCTATGATTAATATTGATTAAGAGTTCTGGGGAAAAAGTACAAAAATCTAAAGTTTTACTGTCAGGACTAAATACAAAATGATTTAATCTCCAAACAAAAGTGATAACTCAATATTTTTTTATAGTTTTAATATGTAATCGAATATTTCTAGAAATGAGATAAAGTGGTTGGGTGATATGTGGTTAGTGCCTCGTGTCTGTGTGTGTGTGTGTGAGCCTCTGCTCTGCTCCTGTGTTCTCCAGGATGAACCCACCACTGGCATGGACCCCAAGGCACGCAGGTTCCTCTGGAATCTAATCCTAGACATAATAAAGACGGGCCGCTCCGTTGTGCTCACATCACACAGGTAGGGGGCGCTGCCTGCAGCAGCGTGTTTAACCTTCTGGCTCTGATTGGCTCTAACGTCTGCTTTGATGTATTCACCAGCATGGAGGAGTGTGAGGCACTGTGCACTCGACTGGGAATTATGGTAAACGGCCGGTTTAAATGTCTGGGCAGCATCCAGCATCTAAAGAACAGGTGAAGAACAAAACCTTCACTATGCTGTTAGTGAGATCCACTCTGGTCCACCCTAGTTGTTGTGGATGTCAGTATTTATTTGGCTGTTTTTCTGGAAAACATCTGGACTGGCTACTTTAAACCAGCTGGAGGAGGCGATGGAAGATGGCGGCCATCTTGTTGTACCTTCAGGGTTCAGGGACGTGTGGCAGTAAGAAAGCCGCCAGCTGCCTCAGTACAGACGCTGCCTATAAAAACTATTGACTCCCTTGGATGTTTTAACTTTGTCTTGCTTTTTAAAATCAATCATTTGACAAAAAATTTTAAAGCGAAATTGCATAACATATGTGTTTGCATAAATATTCACCCCCTTTAAAGTGACAGACCTAATTCAATCAATCAATCAATCAAATTTGATTTGTATAGCACATTTCAGCAGCAAGGCATTTCAAAGTGCTTTACATCATATCAAAAACAGAAACATAATGCAACATAGAATCAACAGTAAAAACAATAAAAACAACAATAAAAACATGACATTTAGTCAAGTTCCATCATGTTTCAAATAAAATCCTAAGCAGGTTTGTTTTTTTTGTCGAATTTGCATCCATAAAAGGTTTACCGATTCCACTCTTACTGTGTTAAATGGGACAGAATACCTATTGCTATTTTTATTCCCACTCAGAATCACAATCACAGTTTAAAAACGTTAACAGCCTTTCAACGGGCTTCCGGTACGAGGCTCCGTACACCTCTCACGGAATTTCGAGCAGGGACTCCGTCGTCCCTCACGGATTTTTGACCAATCTATTCAACAGAGGTCTTGTTGGCCAGCTGATCCCCACTGAGCAGGAAGAATGGAGGAAAACTGCAGCTTCCTGACTGAGACCGATGCACACAGACTCCATGCTGGGACAGCAGCCAAAAACTGACTTAAAGCAGCGATTATTTATACATGTATTTATATGAGGAAGATGTAAAAAAAAAAAAGCCAAATTTTACTGATTGTGATTGATTGGTAAAAGCAACAAAAAGGTGAAATATACAAGGGGTGAATAGAGGCTAAAAAGCATCTTAGTTGTATGAAGCCACAAACTTCATTAACCAAGTTGTTTATGCAAAATGTATTATTTTTGTTCATGAGAAAAGAACAAATAAACTGAGTCTGTCTGGACTCAAGCTGTCTGCAGTTTACCTCAAAAACAAAGAAAGAATCTGAGAAACAGAGAATCCAAGTAAATGTTTTAAACATTTTGAATTTTTGTTAATCTGACTGAGGTTTATTCATGTCTACATTTTTTTGTTGGATATTAGCAATTATTTTATGATATCAAACAAAAATCTTTCCTATTTTTTTTTTTACTTTTTATTTTCAATAACAATTTTATATCAACACATACACATGTCCACCCTTGTCACATTTCACATCTTATTTACGCAGACCGTTTTACACATTTCACCTACACCAAACAAACAGGGTGTTTACTTCCAGCTCTGCCAAAAGTTATCCTGGGATTATCTTTCCTATTTTTAATATCACTATTTTAAATTCTGGCAGAAGCTCTGGAGAAACACAAGAACTACTGGAAATAGCAAATAGCAGACATAAAGAAAAAGAGAAGCTGAATTGATTATTTAAAACATACAGTATAAAGAACGAAGGCCACATAAATAAAGTGAATTAAACTGAATTAACAGAATCAACATATTGATAAGAGATCATGTTGTGTAACAAGGACTGGTAATCTGAGCATCATGAGAGAGAGTTGAAAAAATGAAGACTGAATTTCCAGATGACGGCTTGTTGCTAGGAAGTTCAAATGATGAATCAGAGGTTTGGTGGAAGCAAGCTGCCACTGGAAGGATGTGTCGTTCTGTGGTCATATTCCAGATTTGGGGATGGCTACATGATAACTGTGAGGACTAAAAGCAGCGGTAATGTGAAGGAGGTGGTGCGGTTCTTCAACAGGAACTTCCCTGAAGCCATTCTGAAGGTAAAAGCCAGCAGCCAGAACATCTGACTCCTAAACCTGTACAGGTGCTTCCTTTAATCTGCTGCCATCTTCCCAGGAGCGGCACCACACCAAGGTCCAGTACCAGCTCAAGTCTGAGCGCATCTCCCTGGCCCAGGTGTTCAGTAAGATGGAGCAAGTGGTGGAGGTCCTGGGCATTGAGGACTACTCCGTCAGTCAGACCACCCTGGACAACGTGCGTCCCCTCAGACTGCGTCCCACAGTTTAATGAGGACAGCTGAATTAACAGCTGCCTTCTTCCTGTCTAGGTGTTTGTTAACTTTGCCAAAAAGCAGAGCGACAACCTGGAGCAGCAAGAGGTTCTGCCCCCTGGTGGTGGGCAGTCCCCATTGCAGCGCATCTTCAGTTTCCTGAAAGTCCGGCCTGCTAACACGGAGTTGAATGCTCTGATCACTGAGGCTCCAGAGGAGCTCGAAAGTGATGATGATGAAGGACTCATCAGTTTTGAAGAGGAAAGGGTGAGTAATATTTCAGAGATACCAAAACCCAACGACAGATTATCTGCATCCCTTCTTTGTTCAGTTGGGTTCAGTTTGTCTGTAGGGCAGCAGGTAACATCAGAGTTTATCTTTCACAGGAAAAACCGATGAAGATTATGAGCTGAGGATGCCAACAGCACCTCACCATCTGAAACACTGTTCACTCAATAAGTTAGAATATTAATGAAAAGTCCATTTATTTTAGGAACTTTATTACTAAGTGAAACATATTAATAATTACTCACAAATGGATGTTTTCCAGTTTATTTCTGTTAATTATAATGATTTTCCACTTCCAGCTAATGAAATAATGAAATTTATTATTTACATCAGACAGATAAAAAATTGCTATTTTTAAAAACATGAATGTGGGCTTAATAAAAAACTATGTTTAATGGCTGCTTACAGATTATTTTCAAAAGTTACTGACAAACCAGCCTCATCAGGACGTAGATTCTAATTTATTCAATATGACTGTACACCCTGACATCCTGTCCATGCGCACTACAAACTGGATTGGTAACAATTTTTCCACTGCTGATTGTAGATACAAATATCAAACCAGCGGCATAGAGAGTTACAACACTCTTCTCACGTGGTTCATGAAGCTTCAACAGTCCAAACATCTCAGCAGCTTGTGGTGCGACGTATCGCAAATAAATGACTTTCATTATTTATTGAGCAATAATGAACTGATTACTTCACTATGTGTTTAATCAAAGCAAATTTTTGTGCATCAGGGACATTTATCAGTGTTATAAATTTTAGAGGGAAACGAGACTGCCAACACATCGCACAGTACATTTGGGCTACAGACCATATCTGTCAAATGCATCACACTATCCATGTATATCTGTAGTATCCAGATATTACAGATAGAAAATTAATTTTATGCCAGAGTTAGATAAAAAAAAATTACTGAGGAAAATATGTAGCTGTTTTGACTGAAGACTTGTGATGAAATCTTCATTTGTGTCAAAGAGATTTTTTCATGTGAAATGAGTATGTGGCTCTAGAGGAGGGTTCATTGATTGTGAACCCACCCTAATAGTAACCTATTAACCTAATAGTAGGTTAATAGATTACTATTAACCTACTATTCCCAGGTTAATAGTAAAGAGGGTTAGATGATAAAAAATCCAATTAAATTTTAGTCTGACAACTCAAACCAAACACGTGTACAGGAAGTCATGAACAGAATCTGGTGGAGTCAGAGCTCGTAGTGAGCTTTCCCTGGAACACTGAGAGTGTCCTCATCACTCTTTCCTAAAACCCGGCACCTTTAGCCCAGTCTGGTACTGTCCCAGTCCACAATCCATAAATCACCTCAAGGTACATTTGCCATTTTGTCTGAAACTGCAGCTGAAATGCTATCGCTGAGAAATATTATCAGAGGGTACACAGCCACATGTCCAGCACACATCATGTGCATGTTGCACAAAACCTACACAAACTGAAAAAACACAAATACAGACCACATGCGTGTAATGTGCAGATTAGATCTGCTTTTTTTAATTTACAAATTATACTACATAATAAAGGCATGAAAGTGAAGCCTACCTGTATGATCCACGGAAAGAGGAGGATGTTGATTCCCAGGTTCAGGTGTCAGATGTTCGGAGGAGGAGAAGGTGAAGCACAATGTTTGCTTCATTTCTTCTCTTCTGGCAAAGTTTCAACTAGATTTAACTGTTTAACCTGCAGTTTTAGTGCGACACTCAGGAAGAGCGGCAGATGACATGGTCAGCCAACTGGGTGACCTGTCAGCTCTACAGTTCACAAAAAAAACCTTTTAAACCGGCAATCTGCCAGAACCACACATACGGTAAAAAGCTCAGGCAGGATTCACTCAACTCCTCTTGGAACGGTGGAGGTTCAAATCAGCTCATTAATTTTTAGCTCACAGAAAAAGCGCCAAGCTGCCAAATAAACAAAAGTAAACTACTGACCAATAAGATTTCAGCTTTGGCGTGCCCTTTGACCGCCCAGACTCAAACTGATGTGCTCTATGTACAAGATATTTAGACACAAAATATCTTTTTTTCTCCACAATTGTGTTAATAGTAAAGAAGGTTAGATGATAAAAAATCCAATTAAATTTTTTTACTTAAAGGAAAATCTCGGTGTACACACACTGTGAACAGCTGCAGGCGCTACTGTACTGTGATTAATAGGTAAAATGGAGCTACAACAGCAACCACTTTCAGAAAGGCTGCTGCTCCCAGCAACTTCTTATAAATATGAAAGCTTCTCCTAGGCCCAAAGGGTGAGGGGGGAGGTTTGGGCAACACAGACAACACAGTTTTTGACAATTCTTTGCAGTTCCCTACAATTTCCCATTCTGACAAAAAAAACTCTTGCCGATAGCCCTCAATCTCTAAGCGCACGGCAGTGCTAGGTGTCAATAGCTGTTGAAAATCCCTCTTTTTTTCTGGTGATTTAGTATTTAAGATAAAGAAAACACTGTAAATCTCTTTCTACACCAAGAACTTTTCAAATGGCAGTTGTAGGGTTAGGGTAACCCTAACTCTTACCTGGTTAAAATTCCACAATGCAAATCTTCTGTCTAGCACCTTTTGTTGTTGAATTATTAATCTGTTAATCACCAGCTCCGCCCTGCACTGTGTGGATGTAAAGCAGAAATGACTGAACCTTTCTTAGCTGCAGATCTATATTCTGCTACAGATGATCAAGTTTTCACTAAAGAAATGCTGTTGAATTTTAGGGAATAAAATGTTTATTTTGTTATTTTGAATTATTTGTTTATTTGTATCTTTCAATGTATTTCTAATACTGTATAAACAAGGCTTAAGTGGTTAAATGAAAAAATCTGCTTAATGTGCCAATTCATTTTATCTGAATAATCGTCAGGATAATCGATTATCGATTGATGATCACACTAAGACAGGACCCGGTGTCATTCTCTGACCTCTGCCTTTGACCATGCAGCTGGAAAGCAGACTGTGAAAAACCAACCTTCCCTTTGTGTGTGTGTGTGTGTGTGTGTGTGTGTGTGTGTGTGTGTGTGGCAGGTGCAGCTCTCCTTCAACACAGACACCCTCTGTTAAAACAGAAAACCTTAGGAGCAGAGACTGAACTGATCCCACTCTTTCGGACCTCTGAGGCTTAGAGTGACCTCTGACCCCGGGGGACGTTTGGACCTCTGCAGGCTGCTGGGTGGGACAGCGGTGGTTGCAGACAGAGCTGTAGGAGCAGAATGGAGGGTCACTCCACTCACAGCTTCTCCTGAATTTATGAGTGGCTGTCGTGCAGCTAGATGGATGTAAAAGACTGTTTGGTTCTGCAGCTTACTTTGACCAGATGGACCAGTGGAACCAGAGTGGAACCCTCGCACCAGTCTTAGCTTGTCTTGAGAGCATGCAGTCATGATGAGAATGTAATAGTCTATTTTTCTGTGGCAGGAAGAATGATTTATTTTGGATATTGTAAGAACAGCAGATCTTACATAGAGACGCTTTTTGATGTCAGTCACCTAGAGGCCGTTCACACAGCTTGATTATCGTCCTGATGGTGGCGCACTGTTCTCATCTTGCTCTGTGACAAACAAATGTTTTCCTTTGTGCTTTAGACATATCATTATATTGTGGACTATCGGTTTTCTGCTGTAGTGCCGACAGTGTGTATAGTAAGTTAACAGTTACTGCATCAACCTGCAGAGTCGACGACACGCTACCATCACTGTGACACTAAAATCAATTTACTACTGGGACTAAGTTCAGCTTAATTTTTATTAATTACAAGATTTTTGTGATGTATTTTATATAAATGTGCAAAAGACAGAAAAAAGAAGCATATTTCCAGAAGTTAAGAGTATTTGCTGGCATGTGGATTTAAACAACTTTTTTCATTAGTTTTCTTAAACCAAGTAGTAATTCCTCCTTTCACAAACCTTTCCAGTCCTGGATTTTGGTTTTAATATTTAAATACAGGTATTTTTCTGATGTGATCGTTAAACTTCAAACCTTTTTATTTTTTTTTTGTTTGAAGGTGTATAAGCAGACAGGGGCATTGTCAGCTTGTATTCATTTTATTGTAAAATCTGATTGAAAATGCCACATCTGGGTCTGGCAGATCACCTGTCTTTGAAGTCACAGCTCTGAACTTTTTCCTGTTAAATTAATGAAAAGAATCATAGATCAGTTTAGTTCTTCATTCTTTTGAATGCAAACATGTAACTATAGTAATCAGTTTTACCATAATTAAGTCTAATTACAGAAGGAGTGTGTAGGTCGATTCTCACTGCTGCCGTGTGAACCATCAGCAAGGAAGAATCAGATGTCCATTAATTCACAAGGTAGAAAAAAACAACATTCACTAGAGATCAATCTGATCATTTCCAAACAATCTGAAGTTCATTAATGTGAAAAAGAAAGTTCAGGTAGGAAACCTGCCAACCCCAAGAGAAAAGGCCCACTTCAGACTCTTCAGGGTTCAGTTAGCATGCTAAAGGTCAAAGTTCATAAAGAGACAATTAGAAATATTGACCCAAAACTACAGCTGAATAAATCCAAAACCTTCTGGACTGTATGAAGAGCAGATGAGACCAGAGATGTTTGAACATAACTTTTATCAACCACTGCTGACACAGTGATTGTAAACACAGCAGAACGAAAAAGAAAACTCAAACGTGTTCCATCTGGCCCATTCAAAGTCTAGAATAGACCAAGCATTGAATGAAATGCTGTGGTGAGACCTTCATAGTCATGCATTTAGAAATGCTGAAGATGGTAAAGTGAAGACTTTCAATTAGTCATGCACCACTTCTGGGAGTGTTCAGTTACCAGGCCACTATGACGATCTTATCACAAACTGGCTTAGTTTCACTTCATGGAAAAAAACACCAAATCTTAAATTGAAAGTACCAGTGATCTGTTTATTTATTGACCAGATCATTTTCTACATGCCTTTCTAGTACTAGGACATCAGAAATGAGTTTAGACTTTACTTCTAACTGGCACCACAAATCAGCAGCAACTTGTTTCAGACTAACAGGGCAGTAATTCATGTCACCAGCAGCAGATTTATGCAAACTTTAAAAAAAAAAGATTGGTTGAAATCTGGAACTTCAAAACTTGTTGTATTTGGAGGTGATGTGAATCAGCAGATTGTCATTTGGGTGATGTGTTTTATGTTAGCATTTTATTTTAATAAGGAAGCAGTTAAAGCTACAGTCACCCACCGGCCCTTTAAGTTAAGCTTTACCTTGGGCTTTGCAGTCCTGGATACTGTTCAGTCTGCTAAAGAAAGCTTTTGCTCTCAGAAATGTTGATTCCTTTTCATTTGGGGCTCTTGATTTTGTCTTGTTTTCACATCAGCAAATTTAAACATAACTTTCCATGTACAGACTGCTCAGATGTTCCTAATAAAGCTTTCTGTGAGTATAAATTCACACAGACAGCAACATGGTCAATATTCTTTATCATCTACATTAGAAACTCACCAATAAAAATGTGAGGACAGAATCAAGTCACTGCATTCCTACATATTTCATATTGAAATTCCACAGTCAAATGAGTTCACAGGCCTTTACAGCCCATTTAACATAAAATGCAAAAGATTTCACTATAAATTTATGGGAAATAATTTTCCCATAAATTTATATCCCATAAATAAGTTTATGGGAACAAAAACAGGAACAAAAAGGACATGAGATAAGAAATTAAGGAAAGAATGTAGAAAGACACAAATGAGGGAGAAAAAAGGGAAGAATGGAAAGGATTGAAAGGACAGTGAGAAGGGGGAGGACAAACAAACGATACAAGGAAGAAAAAAAAATCAGGGGAAAAAGGGAGGGTCATACAGAAGAAAGAATGGAATTAAGAACAACATCTCTACAATATAATTGGGATAAAATCTGGAAGGTTTTTTCTGTACTGATTCACTCCAGGAAAATGACGAAATTGAATTCCAGATTTTTCCGGTCATTATGTTCACAGATAACTTGTGTCTCTTGTCACAAGTTATTAGTCACCAGTGATCCAGCACAGAAACATTAACATGAATCCTAACAAATGGCACAAAATGATCCTTCAGGTCTAGAATGTTTCTTCAATTTTTTAGCTGGACAGAATCGCTGCATGTTCACCAGCAATTCTGTTCAAGTCATTTTTATTTCATTTCTTGGCTTAATCCATTTTACATTATTACAATTCCAGCATTCACAACTCTGAACTTAAAAAAGAATTTAAAACATAAAGAATACCATGTTCCACTTAAAGCAAGGATAAACAAAGTGAACAATTTCTACCCACCATTGAATGCACCATGTGCACTGAACACACTCTTCCCATGTTATCATGTATGAGTGATGGCTCATATGCAACTGTGTTGCATGAATTAACCTTTTGTAAGAGAAGGCACCTAACGTCATAATCCATGTATTTATTTCATGTATTTTATAATAACAGAGTTAATTATAATCCAAATTAAAAACATTTAATAAAAGTACAATATCAGTGCTACTTTAGGTGGTTAAAAAGATGAGTCCCTCAAAGGTTAGACATCTTTAAAACACAAAGAAAATGTAATAAAAATAAATCAGACTTCATCTTCATCATCAAAGGCTACGCCGGACGCTTGCACTTTTCTGCGAAAAGACAGAAGCTGCTGATCCAGACAGACAGAAGCTAAAAGGCTAGGATGTTAGACTGAACGTTACTTCTTAGTGCTGGGGTTGATCAGTGAAGCCCCAGGAAGCCTCCTCTTGGTCACAGACGCAGCATTGTTCTGCTGCTGCTGCTGTCGGGGTTTCAAATCTGAAAAAGGAGAGTTTTTCAGATTGAAATTCACAATACGCAATAAATCAATTAATCACATGACAAATCCATCCATCCATTTTCCGCTCATTTGGGGTTGGGTTTCAGGGGTTCAGCTTCAGAAGGGAGGCCCAGACTTCCCTCTCCCCAGCCACTTCTTCCAGCTCTTCCGGGGGAATCCCAAGGCGTTCCCAGGCCAGCCGAGAGACATAGTCCCTCCAGCGTGTCCTGGGTCTTCCCTGGGGCTTCCTCCCAGTGGGATGCGCCCAGAACACCTCACCAGGGAGGCGTCCAGGAGGTATCCTGACCAGATGCCTGAGCCACCTCAACTGGCTTGGGCATGACAAATGTTCATGATTTATTGTTTTCTCATCCCTAACTACATCAGCAGAACATCAAGAATTACTCTTCCAACTCCATACTGAAGGCAAAACCTGCTCATTGGTCAACAATCAACACCAACCACACCACTGACCTGCTTCAGTTAAACTCCCTGTAATCCTGAACTGCTTCACTTTTACTGCTGGCCAAGTTCATTTCAGAAGATGCTTTTAATCTGACAGGCCTCAGAGGAACCCATAACCCTGATCTGTTCCTGAAGATCCTGGGTTGGAATTCAGTCCTGTGGTCTTTCTGCATCTGTTCTTTGTTTTATAATTATAGAGTCTGTGGTGTTTATAGATTTTTTTTTTTTTTTTATCCAAAAGTTGTAATTTCTGACCTCCTAAATGGTGGCCCTGGGACAGGACAGAGGCTTACCTGCTGGGCTTTGCTGCAGGCTCTTCAAGGGATTCACAGCTGAGCTCCCACCTGAAGGAAGACGAACCCATAAAAACCTGCATCAAATCTGGAGAACTGATACTCAGAAACATCGGCAGAAAATTATCAGATCGCTCAACACAATCAGCAAAAACAAAGTGATAAACTGGAACTAAGGAGGTTTGGAAACTACAAACACCAACAGAAGGGCTCAGATTGCTACTTTTGCTGTTCAAATATTTTGTCCTGTTTTACCCGTATTACTGAATACTATGTTTGTGTTCTGCTTAGAGCTGCAGCTGCACCAGGGTTCAGAGCCGCATTGTGTCTGGGCCAGAGCCATTTCTCATTGTGGTCAGAGTTTAGGTCCAGCTGTCTTTTCTGGAATATGTATTCTTCCCCTCATGCCTCTAAAGACATGACATTTCAAGAAACGTTAGAAAAACGCAGCTCTGGTGATTAGTCTCTGATTTAAATATCACAGTAAGCTAACTTAAGATCTGTGTGCTGTTGCCAGTCTTCTCTTGCAGAAGACATTTTCAATCTCAGTGGAATTTTCCTGGTGAAGAACAGGTTAGATAAAAATAATAAAATAAAACTAAGTAACTGTTTATGTCCCAGTGGGCCAAACACTGAATAAATGTTAGCAGTAAAGTCATATATAATTATGTAATCGAGATTGATACTTGGAAAAACATGATCCCATGTGGACCCAGGTTAGGTTCTAAGACTTTCCCAGGAACCCCCTCTTTTATCACAACTAGCACAGAGATTCAATTTTGTGATTCCAATAAAGTTAGGAAGCCATGCTGCAGCAGACCACTGAAGCAGACTCAGAGCTGGTTAAGAGGCCACAGGATGGGAGAAGAGGACAAACGGACTGTCAAGCTGTGCAAGTGTGTCAGCCATGGTGAAGAGCAGCTCCTTGAGCTCCTCTGTGGCCTGAGGAGCCTCCATCCTGGTGAGGGTCACACTGAGTGCGGCTGGCCCGGAGCCCACATGAAGAGCTGCCCTGGTGTGCTGAACCACGACTCTCACATCCCCACTGAGGCACGACGTCCTGCAGGGACAGCAAGGCACTGAGGGCAGGTCAGCACGTCTCAGCAACCAGGCAGCTCAAAGTGCTTCACATGATCCAAACAGAACATGATCAACAAAAGAGATGTACTGAAAAGTTTTGATCCACAGTAGAATTCATTCATGCACCATTTATTACAAATCAGCTCTAAACAGGAGGCTTTTCAGCCTTGTTAAAGGAACTCAGTATTTGAGCTGATTTTTGTGGGGTCTTTTGGACGTTTGTTCCAGATTTGTGGTTCACAATCTAAAAACTTTTATGACTCCCCATCCTCCTCACCTGAACCTAAGGATGTAATCCTCTGTGGATTTCAGGGCCGGCCTGTGCCCCTGGGGGGACAGTGGGGTCAGATGGGGGAGCTGCTATAGGAGGAGATACAAGACGGGGATCTACCTGCGGCTTCAGGGTGTCATCAGAGCAGTCTGCGCTCCAAACAGCTGCTGCGTCCGTCACACTGCAGGACATGGAGACACTGACCATCATCACCAGTCCAGGTTTCTGCTGCAGCCTAACCCTTCACTCTATTCACAGCTGATCACATCAGATGATCTTACTCACTTAACACAGAGCCCTCCTCCTCCTCCTCCTCCCTTCCTACGGGTGTAGCACACATATCTAGCCTGGCTCTTCACGTCCACTACGGTGCAGAACCAGCTACTGTCCTTCTCCATGATCCTCCTGAGCTCAGCGGAACCTAACAAACAGGAAACGTATCACTGTGACACTCAAACTTCAGCATATCTGCATCCCATTCACAGATGAGAAACTTTCACATCTATGAATGGATTGAAACCCTCAAATAACCTCTGCAGAGCTTTAAGACTTAGAACAGACCTTTCCTGCCCTCTAAACGCTCCCAACCGCAGCTATATTCAAACTATACTAGTAAATTGCCCCGTTTTGGAGGCGCAGGTGTGAACAGCAGCCCTTAAAGACTGGACAGCTTGCACATGCGCTGTTAGGAAGTCCTTCATCCTTGTGTTTTATTGGAGGATTACTATATAATCCTTGAGTGTTTACCGCCACCTACCGCACCGGAATGTATATGACATTGACGGACAAAAAACCATCTGAATTCTAGAATACAACCAACCCGTGTTCTCTGACGTTCTGTGTCTTTTTTTCTTCTTTCTTTCTTTTTCTTTCTTTCTTTTTTTAATATTGAAGGAATTACAATGAGAGGGAACTTTTTGAAAATCTACATTTATGAATGCAATGTTGTATTATAATTATTACAATGTTGACTAGAAATTCCACATTTCTTTCTTTCACAAATAAACCAAGATGATCATTTTGAAATGAGAAGAAATCTTATTTCTAATCAACAGTCAATAGTTTTCCTAAATTTTGTATTTCAACACTCATAAAATAAGTTCTTAATTATTTCCAGCTGAGTTCTACAAATAAAACACAATTCTCTACCTAGAAATAAACCTCTCTCTTATGAATTCATTTGAAGGATATATTAACAATGGCATGAATTACTTCAATGTAATTTGTTATCAAACAATCAGTTTCAAATTTTAAATTCTTCAAAATTGAAGATGTTACCTTATTCAAGATCGTTCTACATTTATCAGTTTTGTCTTGTAAGTTATTTCTCCCAGGAGGGGCTTTACATTTAGTAATGTAGATTCCTACATATTTAAGGTTATTTTTAACTGGAATATTGGAGACTGAAGAACCAGAATTATTGTGAATGCTCCTAATTTTACATGTATTTCAATCAATCAATCAAATTTTATTTGTATAGCACCTTTCAGCAGCAAGGCATTTCAAAGTGCTTTACAACATAAAAAAAAGTCATAGAAGTCACAGTCAACATTACATTTTGCACATCAGATTATTGATTATTGTTTCATTAATTATGTTTCAAAAGCAACTCTAAACTGGTGGGTTTTTAGTCTAGATTTGAAAGTGCTCAGTGTTTCAGTTGTTTTACAGTTTTCTGGAAGTTTGTTCCAGATTTGTGGTGCATAGAAGCTGGATGCTGCTTCTCTATGCTTGGTTCTGGTTCTGGATGCAGAGCAGAACCAGAACCAGAAAACCTGACGGTTCTGAAAGGTTGATACAACAACAGCAGATCTTTAATGTATTGTTGGTCTAAACCG
>CAEFZX010024925.1:0-27713 GCA_903066825.1 Alfaro cultratus | reverse complement strand
AGGATGCAGCGGCTCAGTCAGAAGAGCAGTGAAATACACCTGAGTCACTATTTGTCCTGCTGTACTTTGTATTTTTTATCATAATCATTTTTCATTTTCACCCGTTCTAATCCAATGACTCGGGTTGCGGTGCTGATCTCCGCAATTTGAAGCCTTCAGTTCGTATTGATGATTAAAATTATCATTTTACAGTACAGTAGCTGTTTGTAAAAAAATAAAAATAAAATCTTTTATACAGTACTTTTATTTGTTAAACAAATTATTGGGCCTATAAAAAGGTTTTGTTCTTTGGTTTCAATGTACTATGGAGTATTTCATTGTATAATAATTGAAAAAAAAAATAAAGGTTACTACTTCACGGATTTCGCCTTTCACGGATTCTTTTTGGAACGTAACCCGCGAAAAACGAGTTCACTGTATAAAGATAAAGACAGAATAACGCAACTCGGCCTTCTCAAAGATCAATAAACTTTAATTTCTAAAGAACATTTAACACTGGAACTTGAAAACATTTTAAATATCCAAAAATTACAAAACAACTGCAACAATAAATCAAATGGATTGTGAAGTCTCAGCCAAACAAAATGCAATATATTAAGAATAATATATTGAAAACATATTAATGATCAGTCTCAGATGGGCAAAACTGCCAGTTAGGACTTTTGTAAAAAAAAAAATAAATAAAAAAAAAAAAATATATATATATATATATATATATATATATATATAAATTTATGCAAACTAACTAATCATCACAATTAATCCAATTAATCATTTCAGTTCAAATGGAAATGATTGCGTTTATCTATATTTGAACAATGGGGTGAATTCACAGTGTTCTGCTGTGTCGTGACCAGGTAGTTACTTTCTGTGACGTCACAGTTTCTGCTGCTGGATTTTTTTCTTAGTTTGTTAGTTGTTTTTTTTGTTTTTGTTTTTTCATCTTAATGGTTCAACTGATGGTATGGAAATGATTGTCAGTGTTCAATTAGTTTCCTGTAGTGGTCAGACAATCATCAGCTGAATGAATCAAACATTAAATGGAACCATTTTAGCTTCCATTTTGTTTACGTAATGCGTTATTGTGTAATTGCTGTGGACGCTTGAATTTCCATTGGTTCTGCAGCAGTGGTGCATATCTGCAGTTCATATGCTGTAATTCATGGAACAAGTTAAATGGCAACAAGTCTACGTCTTTTGGTGTCTGGAAATTGAGCCATTTCAAAAACCTCCTGATTAAGTCACGCTGCGCTGTTACCTAGCAACCCCAGCGGAGTTCTGTTTGTTACCTAGCAAACAGAACTCTGTTGAACTCCAGCTTGTTTGGTCAGCTGTTTTTACCACTGTTTTACAGTGGTAAAAACAGCTGACCACTGTACAGTTGTACCACTGTACAATGGCTGCTGGAACAAACAAGAATGCAGTAGAAACTACTTGCTGCATGTTTGTTAGTTGTGCAGGAGGCTCCACTTCTGCTTTTCAAAGATGTGAAGGTTTGTTTAATGTGCTTCTATTTGCAGCCATTTTCACATGTGAGTATAAAGGTTGAGTTGGGGGCGGGTGGCCAGCAGCAGCTTATTTGGATTTAAAGAAGGGCTGTCCAAGCTTTTAGAAACATGAGGCAGAATCCCAACGTTGAAAATAATTAAAGGGCCATATTGTTTTTCTGACTTGAAACCCAAAATAATTTAAATTTTTTTTATTTTATTTTGTCCTCTTAGCACAGAAAAAGACGTTGAAGAATAACTCAAAACTACTTGTATTTTTTTTTTCTTGAATTTTTTTTTCTCTGTGTTGGCTACGCTATATGTAGACTCGTTTCCATGGCAATGTGCTAACACGCTGCTAATGTGTGATTGCTGTGGTAGATTAGCTACTGGTGCTATTTGCTAGTCTTACTCTGTTTTGGTTGATTAGCTAATTTAAACACTTGCTCTACTGATCATCTATCAGAGTTGGTGTTTACGTTGCTGTTTTTTCAAATTTTTAACTGAACTGAAATACACCAAATTCCACAGCAAAGCTACATGTTACAGTTGTCATAGTCAAGCTAGCATAACTGAACTACTTCCCTCTCCTTCGTTATTTTTTTCTTAATTAAAACTTTTTCCTGACCTTGTTATCTTGTTGCCGTAGTGTTGACAATTAGTAGCAAAGCACTGCATCCATTTTTCTTTTATGTATCACACATATATTTAAGATTTAGCGCATTAATTTGATAACTTAACAGCTAAAATGAATGCTACTCATCATTAGCTAGAAGCTCTTTGCCCTCCAGCAGGGAGATGGAGGCAGGATCTTGCACTCGTGACAACACTGCACTGTGCAACCTGTTTAAGGAGCATAATAGGTCACCTTATAACAGAATATATGTTCTTTTATGTCTTTCAGTTGGACTGACGTAGCTTTAAACGTGTGACTCATTGTTTCCTGTCTGCAGATACCCACCATCTTTTAAAGAAGTCATGCCCATCTGGTCTCCTCATGGCAGGGTCACTATGACGATCACCTCCCTCTGCTCCCAGCCGGTGTTGCTGCTGGCGGTGGCCGTGCTGCTCTGCCCGTTCGGCCAGGTGACGTGTCAGGGGCAAAGCGACACACAGTCACCTGCCCGGGTTCTGGAGGACCTGCTGGCCCGCTACGGCGACAACAGTACCATCACGGTGCCTCAGCTGCGCTCGCTCCTGGCGCTGCTGAGTCAGAGCCAAAGTGAAAGCTCAAACGACGGCAGAGATGAGGCAGAGACGACGACAGTTACGCCACCCAAAACAAACAGCTCCAAGGTATGAACTGTTCTTTATCTGTTCAGCATATTCACTCGGTGAATTTTTACGATGTGTCAGGATTATGGGTCACAATGACTCAAAAGACACTTAAAAGGAAAATTGTAGTAAGCTAAATATTTTCCAGCATCTTTGGTGAGTCAGGAGGTTTGTTCTGTTGATACATTTCCAAGACAATATAAACAGTAAAACAGACTCAGGGCTTCCCCCAGAAAACTTGCTAAGCCTGCTTTAGTCTTTTGCTTTGGTCTCTACTAAACCTTTTTTGAAGGACAGTTTTGTTTATAGAGACTTTATAATTCATTTTACTGTATCACAATAACTTCTGGGACAATTTATCGTCCAGCAAAATGTGTTATCATGACAGGCCTAGTTAAAGTACCATATTAACTTCTGTGGATGTAATGATGACATTTGGAGCCTGGAAAACGTTTTGCGTTTGGAAGATTCTGCAGGTTTTTCTTCCAACCTGAAGTTCAGTTTTTGCTTCATGTGGTTCTGATCTGATCTCTGCTTTCACCAATAAAACTAAAACTACTCCTTCATTTTCACATCTCAGAGGCAGAGGAGTGACTTGTTCCCCAGCTTTGTGTTGGAGCAGAACCAGGCATAGTTTTCATACTTCCCATACTTAGTGTCACGGATGCTGATCTGCTTTTGAATTGATTTAGGTTGAGTTCTTCAAAAAAGAGGAAAAGCTTCGTCTTGTTCCCAGCTGGGTGTTTCTGTAATAGAATAAGGTAATAAAAACCAGCAGGTCTTTTGTTTGAACAGGTGGGCACCTCAAGGAACAAGACGTAAACCTTTGACCAAGCAACTCAGTAAGAGTTGCTTGGTCAAAGGTTACAACTCATATTTGCTTTGACCGTAATGCGGCCAAATATGAGCCATCTGCATAGAGTTAAAACATCTGCTAGAAACTATTCTTAAACATGTTTAATAACCTTCCGTCCTTCTAGATTAAATAATATGGTAGCAATTGGGGACATTTACAGTTATGTAATGTTGCAGAGGATTCTCACACAAAATAAACTGATGTATGCAGATTTTACTCATGGCTCAAATCAGGAGTCTTCTGTTGGTTTCCTAAATTTTCCCAAAGCTGCAGTGATTTTATAACTGTTCCAGAAAAAAGGCTATGTTCTCAAAAAGATGAAGCAGACACTGGAAAACATTTAAATATCCAAAATAAATAAACAAAACGACAGAAACAACAAAAAAGATTAATTATGAAGTCTCTGTAAACAAAGTTGTGCTTGAAAACGGGCCAGTTGAGGGCAAAGCACTAAACTTAAGACTTTTGTCATCCAGTTTTTGTTAGAAAAAGAGAGAAACACAAGAAAAACAATCATGCAAATGGAAATTATCACGCTTGTTTCAGTTCATTTATTGGATTATTGGAACAGGCTTAGCACAGATAGATGTACGATTAGTGGTTGGTACATTAAAAAAACAAAAACCTGTATTTACTTTGAAACCTGATTCCCTTTTGAATATATCTAAACAACCCTTAAAAGTTGTATTTTCTGAAAAGATGTTAATAAATTATCAGTAGTTATGTGGTTTTTCCGCTCTGATTGAGTGGTTCCAATGTTTGCTTTCCCAGTGCTTGCCTGCAGACACGCTGGCCATTTACAGCATCAGTGAGCAGTCACGGCTGGACGGGCCGGGCCTCCAGAAGCTGTGCCCCTCCATGCTGCAGCAGCTGGACGCTGGCGCCTGCAAAACGAAAAAGGGGGAGGAGCTAGATACTGACCCCGCCCCCAGACCTTCAGATGCAGAAGGTGAGAATAATACTGCAGTGTGGGAAAAATCATAAAAGTTAGCATGCTAATCCCTCAAGTCGTCACAAGCTGAGACGCTACTTTTTTAATGTGTTTAGTGATTTAGCATTAGCTTCAACTAATTTGCTTAATGTTAATGAGGTTAGTGGTTTTGCGTTATCTTCCGCTGATTTTTCATGATTTTAGCATCTTAGGTTTGTGGTTTTTCCATTGTGGTTAGCACAGATAGATGTACGATTAGTGGTTGATACATTAAAAAAACAAAAACCTGTTTTTTTTAGCAGAAAAGAATTAGCTTTTGCTAGTACAACTCTTAAAAGTCTTATTTGATTAAAAGAATTCGCTCTTGCTAATTCATTTATGTGTTTAGCAGAAGCTTATGCTAATTTAATGCTTAGTGGTTTAGCAGTAGCTTTGCTATTTTACTAATGCTTTAATATATTTAGGAGTTTAGCCATTTAGTGTTAGCATTTGCTAATGGTTTTTTTTATGTATTTAGCAGTTTAGCCTTAGTTTCAGCTAACTCTTTTATGGGTTTAGCATGAACATAGCTATTTTCTTCTTTTCTATTATATTTTTTACATATTTATGGATAAGTGACTCTTATGACTGCATATACATTTTGTTGTGTTATCTCTAACTTTTTTCTAGAGCTTTCATTGTTATTTTTAGACATTTAAGCACATTAAAAGTTAAATTATTCATCCCCCAAATGTTCTACTTTTTAGTCTTAGAGTGTATTTAACTCTTAATAACCTTTCAGCTACACCAATAATGCGTCACCTGCATAACCACGGTGTGGTATGGATCTAATCCAGATGAAGTGGTCCCCATAGGAAAGCTCATCTTTCATCAGCAGTTCAGTCACTGTAACTTAATCCATAGTGTTGTGTGAACACAGCCTGCAGGACGTCGTTGAAGGACCTGGAAGTAGTTTTTCTTGTAGACACTGAAAATAGAGAGGCCTCTGTCAGTTGTTGTTGTTGATCACATAGACTTTGTTTTACTTTTTCAACTGCACAAAATGTTGCAGAGGACGTCCGTAAGAGTGAAATTACTTAGATTTCTGCATCTGCAGAAGTTAATCAAACCACACTTCTGTTGTTTACCAAAATTAAATGCCAGAAACCTTAACGAGAATATCTTTAGAGATTTTTTTTTATCTTTTTCAGACCAACCAGATGAGAAACAGTTGAGACACATTCCAAAACATAACATTTTGTTATATTTTAGTTTAACTTGTCCCTACTGTAGGATACTATCACAAAATATTAGTAATCACTGTAATAAATTATGTGATATTTGTAGTTAATATGTATTGTTTTTATCTGCAAAGTTTGAAAACTTACCTTGGAAGTGCTTGCATTTTGCTGTGGGAAAAGTGTCCTGTATTTATCATTCAACAGGTGAGAGAAAGAGTTTGGCCTCCCTCTCTCTCTGCACAGAGAGTTTTGTTTTTCCTCCTCAGCCGCTCTCACCTCGCCTCACCCCCTTAGGAGAAGCTTGTTTTGGCTCCTCAGCAGTTTTCCCTTTCAGATCCTGCAGAGATTTCCCAGCAGCACCGAGGCAGATGTCATGGTTAGATACATGCTTCAGCTATCTCTGCTTTAAGCTGTGGACATTTTAATTTATTTACAGAACTCAATGTGGAAATATTTTTAAAAAACATCATTAGTTATTTTCCTATTTAGTGTCTTCGCTCATGTTTTTCTGCTTTACCATCATGTTTACCTCACCAACTGTCTTCACAAAGTATTTGAGTGCTTGTTGGTTGAGTTTCAACTCTTTTGAATTACTGAAAATATTTGTTACAGGACATTAAAAGTAAAATACATAAATTCAGTTTCCAAATGCTAATTTCTTTATAAAGAAATAAAGCTATGCAAACAAACTTAGCTAAAAAACAGAAAAAGGGTATTGTTTGGAGCGTGCACATTATTCTGATTTTAAGTTTCTTTTTTTCTAAACATTTTAGGGTAAAATAAAAAATAATAATGACATGTTAAATCTTGTAATTTATAGATAATGTTCAGTTTTCTTCAAGTCTAGACAAAATAATTTTTTTCTGGGAATTTTTTTATTTTAACTTTTTGGCAAATGTACTGCCAAAAAGTATTTTAAGCCTCTTCCTCTATTGTGAATATTGGTATAAATTTGAATAATTTACAATTCAAACTAGACAACAGGACAAAAACTGTGGCTGTGTAGGAATAGTAAAGGTGTTACAAAAGTTACAAATTTTAAAGCTATTGTGTACTTTGTCATCTACATTAAAAAAATTATTATTATTACAAGAAAATCCTTATTTAATGAATTCAGTAACCTACTTAATAAATTATTTAATAAGTAGCAACAAAACTCAAACTCCATTTTTAGCAGCTAGTGTTCAGTGCTGAAACGGTTGCTAGGCAACAGGGCACATGGTGGAAAGAGCAGGAAAATGTCTCAACCTATCAACAAGTGCATTACTAACACTAACCAATGGGCTCTTTGCACGTAAGGTGCTGACGTCACATCCGGATGAGAGAAATGTGGCTTTCTTGTTTCCACTTTGAGCAAATAATCAGTACTACAAACATTGTTGTCTTCCTAATATAATGGGCTTTTAAGGTTTCATGGATTTCGAAATGTCCCTGAATTAAGAAGACGGTGGCTTTTAAATATTCATCGCTACCAGTTAACGCCGCACAGCAAAGTTTTCAGCCTTCACTTCACTCCGGATCAGCTAATCGAGCCGTCCTGGGTTATTTCCATGGAATCACTTCTGTATTCAGCCTGAAAGAGCGAGTTTATGGGAACGAGTGAGCAGAGCAGAGCCAGACAGCCGAGCAGCTGATCCGCCTGTACACACTGCTGCAAAACCATTATGGTGCAAAAGAAGCATGCAAAAGTAACAAAACGAAATAACACGGAGACCTTAAGGAACATAAAAGCAACAACTCTGAACCTGAACAATCAGCTGAGCTAGAACGAGCCGCTTATCCTCGAATGCAGAAGCTGACGTGCAAAGAGCCCATTCTCATTTTATTTGAGAAACTTTACAGATGCAACAGCTTTGGATAAAAAAGCTAATTTTTCTTAATATTTTTGTTGTATTTACAGGTTTAATTATTATTTTGTAGTGCATATTTAATGTTTTCTGTTTGTGACAACTCTTGATTGTTTTTTTTTTTAACCTTTTAGACATTGTATTATTGGTATTTTTATCACGTTTATTTATTTATTTTTTCTTTTACATCCTTTATATTCAACAGTTAATATTCAAAACCATTTTTAAAGTGGAATAAAGTGGACTTTCTAAAACACATTTCTGAAAACTAAACGAAACTTCAGTTGGTTCTTCCCGGTGTGTTAATGCTCCTCTTTATTCCACATGCAGTGTGGGGTTTTTCTGTTTTGAGCGTGACTGTGATCAATGCCTGCTCTCTCGCCGGAGTTGCCATCGTACCTCTGATGAAGACGAATTGCATGAAACATGCGCTGAACTTTTTCATCGCTCTGGCCATTGGCACGCTCTTCTCCACTGCCGTCCTCCAGCTCATACCTGAGGTTTGCTAGCTGGCTGTATTCGTACATCTTTTACACCTTTCTGCACATCCAAACCTTTTCAGAGCACAAACAAATACAAAAAAAGATGAAAAATGTGTTGGAGTTTTTCATTCTTTGAAGAGACAGTCGTTTCACTTTTGATCAGGTTTCTAGTTGGTGGTTTTCCTCTTCCTGCTTTTGTTTCTTGATGGTGTTTTTTCCTAACCTTACCTGTCATTTGACATGCTTTTTGTATCTATGTGTAGATGTTACATGAACATCCAAAATAAAATACATACACTTAAAATTGATCTGGTCTTCATCAGATTTAGTCTGGAGTTTCACTAATCCAGTAAAGACTAAATAAATTGTATTTTTCCCCAATATAAACAGAAGAATTTTGTGTTTTCTAGGGAGGCACCGATCTCCCTAGAGATATCCAATATTAATATTCCTGTTATGACCGATAACTGATATTAAATGCAATATATACATTTCCGAAACCTTTCAATTCTGTGACAAAAGGACTCTCTTTTCACAAACGGCAACAAGATGGAAATAAACATTGGTTGTTATTATCGCCCAAGTTTTAGTTATCAATACCGATATGTTAAAAAATGACAAACATTGACCGATGCTGATGTTCAGGCCGACAAATTGTGCATCCCTAGTACCAAACACACATAGATACATGAAGTATTTCCAGTGCAGCTGCCTTAGAGTTCTTTGTTACAAGTGACGCTGCTCAGATTTTCCCTGTATCCATACAGTGACGTCTGAGCAGCCTGGAACAATGTCTATACATGCATAATAATGACTTCCTCTGTGAAGGAAATGGATGGGTTTCAAACTCTGCCTCACAGGAAGGTAAATAGTCACCTTCAGGGCAGATTCCCACTGGATAATGGGCTTCTTGTTTAATTCTTTCTCCTACAGGAATGCTTGTTTGGTGATCCTTACCCTGGTAATCAATCAGATAAGATAATCACCGCATTAACCGGCTGTTTGTCTTTCCTTTCTGCTCTGTTGATCAGTTTGGGGCTATGGGCTCCTGTGTGTGACACTGATCTCTCTGTGTTCGCTGATCGGGGCCAGCGTGGTGCCGTTCATGAAGAAAACCTTTTACAAGCGGCTGCTGCTCTACTTCATAGCCCTGGCCATTGGCACGCTGTACTCCAACGCCCTGTTTCAGCTCATCCCCGAGGTAGAGTTACTTACCTCAGGGCTGGTTTTCATTTCTCCACAAAGATTCTCTGTGTTGATTTTACATCATTTAATCCACCTGGAAATTTCTTGGGTTTTTCCTGCTTCAACTACTGTTTAATACTGTTTTCTACTTGAGTTTCAAGTATAAGAATATATTTTTGTAATTTTTTTAGATTAATTAATCATCAAAAAACAAACAAACACCAGTATGAGGGTTAAATCACAATAGACACAAAAATGCTTAGGTAGATTACTTTACAACAATGAATTTATAGAAATACTGATTGAATGCAGTAGGGCTGAAACGATTAATCGGATTAATCATAATTAATCGATTATTGAAATGATCATCAACTTATTTAGCAATTGATTAATCTTTAACTGGAGTATAAAAAAAGGTCATTTACTGAAAGAATAAGGCATTTTAGGCAGTAATTAATCCAAAACTTTACAAAATATACATACATTTTGAATTTAGAATTTAAAAAAAACATTTGTCTGTAATGTTATACCAAAAACTCCTCAAGCAGCATAGTTTTAGATTCACCTTGTTTAAATTCGGCAAAATAATAAAATAAAATCTTCTATTAAGCACCTTTTACTATGCAGTTATTAATAGTTTAACCTAAAAAATAATCAAGAGCTCAGCCATACGCTGTATTGATGCTAGGTTTTAGTTGCAGATACGTCCTTTGCTACAAATGACCATGAGTTTACAAAAGGAATGCTTTTGTCGGATTTTAAGCAATAAAATATTTATTTTCCCATAGAAAATGGAATTGAAGTATTAATTTGCATATTTTGGTATATTTTAAATATTGTATAAAAAGATTAAGTTGTTAAATAGTAAATCTGCAGAATATGCCTTTTTTTAGATTAATCGTCAAAATAATTACAAAAATATTCATTAGTATTTACCTACATTGATTTAAAGACTCGTTGCCAGTTATTGCAAATAGAGATGCAAACAATTATTCGACTACGATTAAATCTCTATTGTTTATTGGATTAAAATTAGTTCCAATCGATTAACTTATAATGTACGTTTGAACTTGGCGTAGTGTTGTTGTTTGGTCGCCATCCAACAGAGGGCGCCGCTGACACAAGATGGTGGAACGAGAAAATGGAGGTCCGATAAGAGTCCCGAGTGGGATTAAAAAAAGGAATTTATTGCGGTTCTGTTTTGAAATAAACACCCAACAGGCTCCTTAAGTATCACCTTAACAGCTCTCATTCAGTCGAGAGGCTGCATGGATTCTCAGGAAGCATTTTGTGTTCATTATTACTTAAATGCTAATTATCGTTAACGTCACCAAGGTAATAATTGAGCCCTGAGGGCGTCCTGTGAGTTCAGTGAGTGGTCAGATAATAGATTGGTTCATCGTGGCTGAGAGCAGATTGTATTCAGACGGCTAATCTAAACTACTGCAGATAAAAGTCTCAGAAGATCTCTGAAGGTGTTCTGATCCACGCCATCTTCAATCTGCCTTCTGCGCGTTCACACATGTATGTAACCGAGCCTGGGTGAGATCGGATCAAGCGTCTGAGCCGCGCCGTTCAAAGATGTGTCAGTTATGATGCAATAAAACGCTAAAATGTTACTTTTACCGCTTGGCGATGAAACTGGAGGCCTACAGCCAGTTTAAAGCCTGTTGTAGTTATTTACTGCCTTACATTAAACAAAAGCTAAGTGAAGATGTCAGAGGAAGCCTAATACTCTGAATTCATCCTCTTTTGTGTGAAGCTTTAAAGCCTCTTTAATGGGCTGGCATTATGAGGCTCTTAATCTGCTTTAAGTCCAGCTCAGAGCGTAAAACTAAGACACCTTACATTCCTAAAACATACTTTTTTTCTTTAAGCCAAAAATCTATTGTTGGGCCAGAAATTACTCACAGCTTTGGCAGATTTAGATTTAAATTTGTTTCCTTCAACCAAAATTCTTGCTTCTAGTGCAGCGGTCTGCAACCCAAAATGTTGAAAGGGTTGCCGACCCTCGTTCTAGTGGGAAATGTGAGCATAAAAGAAAAAATAAATAAATAAAATTGTTTTAATTCATATTTTATTCTAAAAATAAAAAAACAATCTGCTTTAGCATTACAGTAATCAAATCCTTATTTAAGACCAGATTTTAGTACGTTTACTCTGGTGTTTTGATTATTTACCTGCTGATGAGCTCAATGTCTCCATCCCTTATCTTCAGTTCCTCCCACAGATTCTCAATAAGATTAAAGTTGGCAGACACTGCAATAATGTGAAAATCACCTCCAGTTATAAAAAAAAGCATGTTAGTAAAATTAAAAGCCTAATTTCAACCTATATCTGCCTGTGAATAATTAAGGGTTTAACTGTAATTTCTGTTACAGTTTACAGCATTAGAGTACTTCAGTGGGCGGGATTAAGACTCAAATACTGTCAAACATTTTCTTAACTGTGCAGACGACCAATATAATAAGCAGTTGTGCAACTATTTGAGTTCATGTACCTTGAATTATCTGAAAAAAGCCTTTAAGCTCAAAGGGCGCCAGATAAATGACTCTCTGAGCTTTGAATCCGTCTTGAAATGACGGATTCTTATTGGACTTCTGCCCAATAAAACGACTTGTAAAGAGATTAAAAATAAATTTTAGGATATTAAATAAACTAGACACAACCTTGACACATTAAAGTTTACCAGAAACACAATAACTGTATAAACCTAAAGGAAACACACAGCAGTATTGACTCCTGTTTACAGAATACGCTCCTGAAAATCTCCTCAAACTAACAGATTATTCTGTATCCGTTAGGCCTTCGGTTTCGACCCGTTGGTGGACTTCTACGTATCCAAATCGGCCGTGGTTTTTGGAGGCTTCTACCTCTTCTTCTTCACAGAAAAAGTTCTCAAGGTTCTCCTTAAGCAAAAGCAAGGGGTGAGTTAATATTAATACTGCTTTTGTTCTGTTCAACTACTGGATACTGCAACCTAAGATGGTTTAAATGTGACAAAACTGGTCCTGAAGTGAACATACTCTTCATAAAAATGACTTTTTTCTTTGTTTTTGCTGTTTGAGATTAAGTCTAACTAAATATTTCTGTTTTACTAAAATTAGGAGGAGATAAATTGTTTCTATTTGCTAAATCCCACACACAAGTACAATGTTGACAAAAAATCTAGGTCGGGTATTGGTGACAATGTAAGAGTGCCATCTACTGCACCACTTTGCAGACTCTACTTATATGAACCTTCAACTAACCCCTCAGTTTTATTTGAATATTCACTCATTCTTCCCAACAGAACCAGTAAAAACTGAGCCAGGTTTGTAGCCTGCCATGTTCCCAAATATTCTCCAAGAGTCCAAGAGATTTGACACTTTAACATTTGTCAACTTCAAGCTACTTTTAACTACTTTGACTTCTAACTTCTGTTAATTTTACTTAATTACATATATTTTAGTAAATGAATATATATATATATTTTTTTACGTACAATAGTCCCAAGCTGGAACCTTTATATTTGCATGCTTCTGGTACAACAATGCAAACAACGGCATATAACAAAGCTGCGTCTCTCGGCCCACTGGATGTTAATTTTCAAAAAACGATCTGATGAGACACTGGAAAAGACTATTTCTATGTTCAAGTTGTGCTAAAAAGAGTTAGCCTATTAGGGAAGCTATTCAAGCCTAATATAGCTTCTCAATGCACTAGCTAACACTAATGTCAGCGTCTACAGTCCACATTTCTAAAGAAGCTCCATGAATAATCAGGAACTGAAACACCGGAAAACTGAACTTTGGACCAATCTGATGGTTGAATAAAAGCAATAAATATCTTTACATTATTACAGATCTTGCAATTATCTTGATTAGACACTTAAACAATGCTTCAGTGTCTCTACATAATCCAACTTCAAAGTTTTTGTTGCTTTGTCACATAAAATCCCAATAAAATACACTAAAGATTTTGATTATAACAAGACAAATTGTTAATAAAGATCCGGGTATATGAATCAGTTTGTAAGGCTCTGTGGTTTTATTATATATATTTTCATAGCTGAGGTACAGTATATCTATCTACCAGGCTAAACGTTTGCTCCAACTGGCATTTCCTGCTGACATGCCACAGAGTGAATACCTTGAACTTGTGCTGCTAATCAGCAGCAGGTTTGACTTGTAGGATGGGATGTTTGCTCTCTAATAACTGATGTGATGAAAAAGGATGTTCAGAAACTCTACCGGCTGTTTGCATTGCCTTTGTTTAAACGGGGCGTCTCTCCGTTTTTCCACGTCAGTCAAAGTCCAAGATGGTGAATCATTGTAAAAAGTCCTCCTCATAATATAGAGCAATAAAACGAATAAAATGTCACTCAATTTCTTCTTTCTGTTTCCAATAAAAAAGCTTTTCTTGTAAATATTTAGTAGTGCTCTTGACAATGGTGGCTTGTTTCATGATTCTTCTCAATATTATAATTTTTTTTTAACTCAAAACAAAATAATTTATTACAGGTTTGTGGTCTTGTTGTAATCTGACAAATTTTGCTCTTTTAAAACTAAACTGATTAAAACTGTGAGACTAAGATAATAAATTCAGTTTTATTTCATTCACAAAATGTAGTAAGAATAAAAGAAAGGAGTTAATTGTGAAACAGCTGCGCCATCTAGTGGTTATTTCCAGTTACATTATCCATTCATCCATTTTCTAACACTCTTGTCCCTGGTGGGGTCGGGAGGTGCTGGTGTCTATCTCCAGCTAACGTTCCGGTCACCCTGGACAGGTCGCCAGTCTGTCGCAGGGCAACACAGAGACAGACAGGACAAACAACCATGTACACTCACACCTAGGGAGAATTTAGAGAGACCAATTTACCTAACAGTCATGTTTAGTCATGTTTTTGGACTGCGGGAGGAAGCCGGAGTACCCGGAGAGAACCCACGCATGCACAGGGAGAACATGCAAGCTCCATGCAGAAAGACCCCGGGAATCGAACCCATGACCTACTTGCTGCAAGGCAACAGTTCTACCATCTACACCACTGTGCAGCCTCTCCAGTTACATTATTAGCTAAATAATCTGCTACTGGAACTAGTATTTAAATTTTTCATCAATATTAAGGAATAATTTACTTAAAGCAAG
This sequence comes from Alfaro cultratus, assembly GCA_903066825.1. Lineage (NCBI taxonomy): Eukaryota > Metazoa > Chordata > Actinopteri > Cyprinodontiformes > Poeciliidae > Alfaro > Alfaro cultratus. Next base: position 13,300 of record CAEFZX010024925.1, on the reverse strand, counting down.
CTCCTATATCATGCTGAAAAATTACTTGTAAGTTATTTTTGTCTTATTAAAAGTTTGCTAAGATTTCTGCACTAGAAACTAGACAAAAAATACTAAGATTTTGTGTTTTTGCAGTGTAGAAAAGCCATCGACATTAAGATAGTGATTGTTTTTTTTAAACAAGGCAAAACTGCGTAATTTTCAGATCTATAATAACTTAGAAATACCTTTTCTATGGAAACCAGACTTCTTTACTGTATTAAAATATTGTGCTATGTTAGTTGTGCTGATTTCGTGTTTACAGTTTTTAAACTAAAATAATAAAAAGCTATTTTTTGTGTCCCTCAATTAAGTTGACAATTTTGCCTCATTAAGTAAAAAGTTTGGACACTCTTAACCTAGTGGGATTATGCAAAGTTGGGTAGTAACTAGTTACATTTACTTGAGTAACTTTGGAAAAAATGTACTCAAGTACATTTTTGTGCTGTACTTTTTACTCTTACTTGAGCATATGAGCGTTTTATATAAATTGATATAGATAATTATTGGTTAGTATTTTGTTTTAAGTCTCTGAAATAACGCCGATCTGGTGTTGTGACCTTCCTTTTTATCCACACTTTTCTCTCAAAGCTGTCGTTTTTTTAATTATTTTTATTTTTAAGCAGTTATGAGGCAAAAGGTGACAAAGTTACTCAACTGGTTGTTGCTAGGTAACCGGAGTTGGAGGGAACTTGAGACTGTTTGTTGCCCAGCAGGTTGTTGCTAGGTAACCAAAGAGTGAGAGAGTGAGTTGATTCCACCAAATCACTCTGGATCGAAGTTCAGAGAATATTCTGTATTTTGAACATTGAATATTCTATCAGATGTATTATTTATTGGTTTAGGTAATGTGTCTATTGCAATATAATATATATATTTATTTCTTAGATGGGTACTTTTTACTTCTACTTGAGTACAAACATGTTGAAGTAGTGCGACTCTTTAGTTGAGTACAACTTATAGGTGAAGATTTCTCTCTCTGTTTGCTCTAGGATCTTTATCATAAACATGGAGGGTTTATTAAATATTGTTGTTCATCAGTTTATGCTGTTTTTGACATCGTTAATCGTTGACCGTGTTTTGTTTTTGCCTCCTCGACCCCAGAGCCACGGCCACAGTCACTACAGCGGTGCAGAGCGCTACTCGGCCCCGGACAGGGACGCCGAGGAGGGCGAGAAGCTGCAGCAGAACGGAGAGGCCGGCAGCGTGGCGCAGGGGAAGGTGGAGGAGGCCGGGGAGGGAGAGCTCATGCTCAGCCCCGGACAGGCGCCACAGGTGGGGGATCGGACATAAAACAAGACAGATTATTTTTCTTTACTACAAAAATCCTCCTGCAAAGGTAACACAGCACAGATTTATTCTAGCTTTGCTATGCTGCAAATAACTAGCGATGAATCTTACCTCATTGTGGAGCAATTTATTTTAATCCAGCCACATTAGAGGGTTTCACAGACGACCTTTTTAGGTCACTCTGCAACAGTCTCTGTCCAATCTTTAAACAAGTCGCTTCCTTTGGTCTGTCTGGTCAAAAACCTCTCGATTTCTTGCTTGAGGAGCAAAGCAACTTGATGAATTTGACTGGCAGCCAATCAGAAAAGAAGTTAAATTATTTTAATTAATATTTTCTAGAAAAAAACCCCAGAAAAAACTGAGTAACGGAAAACAAAAGTTATGAAAAATGTAAGATTAAAAAATTATTTTCTATTTTTACTTCATCTTTCCCACTTTGAGAAACACTAAATTGATTTCAGACAGGTTTTAATGTTTTGGCAATGCTACAGTGAAGACCATTTTATCTTTATTATTATTAATATATCAGTAACTCTGACCTCACCTGATGCCTTCAGAGCTTTAGGAGTTGCTTTTGTCGCCTGCTGAACGAGTCGTTAAACCGTCCTGGAGTCATTTCAGTTTGGTTAACCAGCTCTGCTCCCATCTCTCCAGGAGTCTGAGAGTCCTGACAACGCGGCGCGGTCGGGCAGCCGAGGCGGTGGCGGCGGCTGCTACTGGCTGAAGGGAACGACCTACTCTGACATCGGCACGCTGGCCTGGATGATTACGCTGAGCGACGGCCTGCACAACTTCATCGACGGCTTGGCTATCGGCGCCTCCTTCACCGCCTCGGTCTTCCAGGGCATCAGCACCTCTGTGGCCATTCTTTGTGAGGAGTTCCCACACGAACTCGGTGAGTCTGGAAAACTAAAACTTGCTTCCTAGCTGTGAAGCTTTGCCATCTGTTGTCAGCATTTTCATAAAAAATGTGAGCAAACCTTTGCCGATATTCTGCTAATGTTGAAAAATCACAATTTTGCAGTTGTGGAGTTTCTAATTAACAAGAAATGACATTGAAAATCATAGGTTTATTCAAACAACTTTAAAAAAACAACTCAAACTAATGCAAAAAAACCTTTTACCAAAAACACAAGCTTTTTCAAAATTGGTGTGTTTCCATTAAGTAAAATAATTTTAATATTTTCAATTTGCGCCACTTTATGGTTAGTGGGACCCCAGCTGATGTTTTGCTGGATGTTCCTTTCTCTGCAGGAGACTTTGTGATCCTCCTGAATGCCGGCATGAGTATCCAGCAGGCGCTGTTCTTTAACTTCCTGTCGGCCTGCTGCTGCTACCTGGGCATGGGCTTTGGGATCCTGGCCGGCAACAGTTTCTCTCCGAACTGGATCTTCGCTCTGGCTGGAGGAATGTTCCTCTACATCGCTCTGGCAGACATGGTGAGCTAACATGGAAATCCACATCAGGAGTCGCTACATTCTGCTTTTAGAAGAGAAAAGTAAAACATTCAGCTGTTGCCCCTGCTGCCTTTGGGACCATTAGCCCATTTATGACCCACATACCGCTTTGCATTATGGGAAAATGTGCATGTGGTGCGATTTGTAAAGTTACACAGTCAAAAACTAACAGCAATAAGCAAAGAAATTTGGGTTCACATTTCAAAGTAATTTTGACCATGTTCATTCATTTATACATCACAGTTTCAAACTAAATATTTCATTGGAAAACTTAAAGTGCAAGCTAAATATTTAATTAATTAGCAGTTTGTGGTTAATGTGCAGTTTGACAGCAAGCCAACTAAATGTTTAGTTTACTAACTATTGAGTTATCAACCTAAATATTTAGCTTGACAATAAATATTTACTTAGCAAACCAGGTATTTGGTTAGCAAGCTAAACGTTTAGCTTCAAACTAAATATTCAGTTATCAAGCTAAACTAATAATTGGCCAACTAAATATTTGATTAGCAAGCTAAATGTTTATCTTCAGATTAAATAGCAAGCTTAACGAAATATTTAGTTATATTTGGTTCACAAGCTTAATATTTAGCTTCAAACTATCTATCAAGGATGAGATAATTATCTTATCTCATCCTTCTACCTGTAAAAAAGCCATATTTGTTAATTGAAAGGTTTGACGTTGGAGTTGATTTTTCTGAGACATTGTTAGAAAACTGTTTGAACAAACATTTTTCCATCAGATGTTCAATCAATCAATCAATCAATCAATCAATCAATCAATCAATCAATCAATCAATCAATCAATCAATCAGTCAGTCAGTCAGTCAGTCAGTCAATCTACTGCCTTTTGTTGACTTCAAATATGAGCAAATATGATTTATTTCTTTAATTTTTATGACTGGTATCTGTCTTTTTGATTTACATTAAAGATTTAGATCCATTTTTTATTTTTTTTCTGTCTCAGTTTCCAGAGATGAACGAGGTGAGTCGTGAGGATGAGGACGCAGGTGGCAGCAGGTTCCTCATCACCTTCGGCATCCAGAACGCGGGACTCCTGACGGGCTTCGCCATCATGCTCCTCCTCACTACGTATTCAGGACAGATCCAGCTGGGCTAGAAACGGGACCCAGTTCTGCTGCTGAGATCCGATTGTGCGGCTGGAACGCACAGTCCTGTATTTAAAAGAACTGACTGCTTTTGTGCAGCTCTGACATGCAGTAAAGTTCATGACCTTTGAACTTTTTTCCTCTCTTATGACGGTTTTAAAACATCAGTTCTTCTTTAACCACATTTTCCTTTAGAAAGTTTCTTTGTTTTTCTCTTTTCTCGTTTGTCCTCGACGTTCCTCTGATCTGGGATCGGTTAAAGTTCATGCAGGTAAAAATATCAGTGATACTTCATGAAAGCAGATCAAGATTACAGCTGTTGTGAATGTTTTACGTTTGTTTGTTTTTTATGCTTTCACAATACCAAAAAAGCACAAATCCTGAAGGACTTTGAGGTGGAAATATTCCTTCCATTTAAACATTTTTTGTGTAATTTTTTGTTTATAACATTTAAAAAGTAGAGAAAAGTTTGGTGAAGGGCTACAAGATGATCCTGGAACATTATTGCTTCTTTGTCTTCTTTATGCAGTGATGGATCCTTCATTGTGAAGATTATGTTTAATGTCTTTTTTTTTCCAAAAGGCCCATACAGTGGCATTTCTCTACAGTTTACCATCTGTGCCCTTCATTTATAAAAGCTGCAAATAGTTTTTTAGAATTTTTTTTCAGTTATGTGTAATCAAGGGTGTGTATCTGTGGTCTCATGCTTTATTTTATTTTTATCCTGAAATATTCTATGGTTTTCCAATTTTTACGAGTTCATGATCTTATCTGTGTTTACCTTCCTCAACTTATTGATTAGTGATAAGTGATACCCAATCCTCCCTCAAATTACCCATTCCGTTAATGTTTATGTTATGAATCACCAGGGATTACAAAAACACCCTACTAGATAACTTGAAACTTCTCCAAAAATGTTATTATTTTCTGCTAAATACTTGAACCTGAAAAAGAAGCAACAGATAAAACTATTTCTAATCAATTAAATGTTAAATCAAGGCAATTTAAAAAAAAAAACAATCACCAAATTATCTCAAATTTGAACCTCTTGGTTGAACAAACCAAGATGTTTCTTTGTGGAGAGAAAATCAAGTTTCAGAGAAATGGCACTAAAGTTGCCAACTGAAGAGTTGCCGTCCAGCAGGGTAGAAAAAAGCCTCTGTCTTTAGAAATTAATTGCGCACATGACAGAAGCACAGCTGAGTACCTGAGTTCAGATGGTGTGACTGAAATAAACTGATACCATCCTGACAAATTATCTACTTTTATTCAAAATGAACCCATGCTATCACTTTATTTCCAGCTTTTAGATCCCAAAAATCTGAAAATTCCCTCAGAAAAGCGGTTTTTGTTGTTTTTTTTAACTAAGAGGACTTTCATTTTTGAAGGCAAAAACTGCTGTAAAGTATCACATACTGACTACTCTATAACTAATTTTAATCATAGACATGAGTGAAGTTTGTCCTCCGTCTTCAAATCTAACAAAATTGGTGTCAAACGTTTGTGCAGCAAAAATTTCCGTTTGTGCCGAAATCATTTAAAATATGATAAGAAATGTTTGCAGAGGTCATGGAAGGTCTTCGAATCAAACTCTACATTTGTGCTGCAAAAGGTTTTTGCTTGTTTTGCTATGGCTTTGAGGATATTAATGAAAGTTTAAAGGTCAACCAGCCCCCCCACACATTACCCAAATCTGACTCTATTGGTGTTGACACAAAATTTTCAATTGTGCCGTTATCATTTTAAAGATACTATTTTAAAGATAATAGAAAAGTTTCTAGAGATCACATTTACAAAATCAGACAAATTTGGTGTCAACTTAGCTACATTTGTGCTGCAATTTTTTTGTTTGTGGTGCAATTATTTTTTTTTAAATATTCATGAAAGCTAAAAAGCCTAAAGGTCAACTAGCTGCCCACACATTAGCCAAATCTGACAAAACTGTTGATTTGTGCTGCTTTTCCTTTAAAGATATTGATGATGACTTCTGGAAACTTTTTTCTTAATATCTTTAAAATAATAGCGGCACAAACACAAATTTTTACTGCACAAACGTTTGACACCAATTTTGTTAGATATGGGTAATGTGGGAAGGTTTGTTGACCTTTTAACTTTAATTAATATCTTGAAACCAAAAGCAGCACAAACATTTGACAACAATTTTGTTGGATTTGAAGAATGTAGGAGGGACAACTTCACTTAGGTATGAGGATATTTTAGCCCTTTAAAAATGTTTTAATTCTCATAAAATACATCTCAAACAGTATGTGATTATTATTAACTCCAGAGATGTGCAATAATGTCAGCATTATTGATTTTAATGCTTTGTTTATTTGTTCTATGGTAACAGACACATCTGGTTATTAAAAACCTTTAAAGAACAAGTTAAAATAAGTGTTAAGTGAAACGTTTGGCTAATTGTTTTTTATGGCGGTTATTGTAACTAAGTTTATTGTTAAAAATTACTTTAGTTGCAATTTGCACCATGGGAATATGATTTGTTTTGTGTTTTTGTAGAAAATGATTCTCAGTTTGGTGCATCGCTGGCCCTTTAAATATTCCAATATCCTAGAAATAGATTAAAAAATCCAGCAAAACCAAAATGATCCAAGATCAAATCCTTCGCATTGTTCCTTAGATCCATTCTGAGTATTTGAAAGAACTGTAGAATATTAACTTAAAATGGATTCCTGGACGGTGAATGTGAAATATCTGAATATATAGTGCAGAATCGCTGCTGACTGAGGAAGTGTGGGAGTATTTAATAATTTTTTTAAAGCCATAAAATATTTATTTTATACCTTTCACTTCAAGCCATGGCAGCAGTGATGTTTCCTGCTTTTGTTTTGTTTGTCTTTGCGTTATTGTTTGGAATAAAGCTGGAGATCTGAGTTGGCGGATTATGAAAACTTGCTGTATTACATGTTTGAGCTGTATGTTAAATCTATACTGAAAACAAGTTTAAGAACATGAAACCAGTTCAGAAATCTGCAATCATTTAAAGAAAATCTGTCCTGAAGTTTAACGATTCCAACACTCCCTCATATATAAAGATAATCTGCAAAATATTGTATGCAATGTAGTTTATTGTTAGCCTCATGACAAACTTTTTATAAAACATTTTCTATGAAAGTCATGTGTGTCTTTGTCCTCATTGAGTCCTGGTTCAAATCTGATGTTTTCTTCCATAAGTTAAGTGAAAAAGGGAATTTTTTTTATTTGAAACTGGTTTTAAAAAAGTACTTTGCATTCCAATTAACTGAAGCGAAACAAATTTTATAAAAAGGCTCAGTAATCAGTAAACAGAGGAATTTAAAGTGGAATGGTGTTGCTTGGCAATATTTAGATGTTAGCATGTCTTAAGACAGAGGCTTTTCAGATCTGTTGTAAGACTGACTGCTACTGGAGATCCTTTAATAACATCACTATCCACAGCGGGTCTTTGAAGATACTTCAATGATGACATTTAACTTCCAAATGGCTCTCCATAAAAGTTTCGAATTGAATAAAAATGTGGAGAAAATCTACACGAGTCCATCAGTTGAGTTGGTAAACTGAAAACCGAATGAGCCACCATTTTGGACGACCGTTGGAGCGCTAACTTAAGAGATCCGTATTATTATTATGGATCTCTTAAGGACCCCTAAATAATAGCACACAATTTAATATTGCTAATAAGTAAATATATAATTTTCACAAATGTAATGCGGTGTTATGCTAAACTAAACAAAAACAAGACTGAAAGAACATTTTCGGATTAAAAGCGCAGAAACAACAGTTGTTCTATCAGTTGCTCGCCACCAGGGGGCGATCAAGACGTTACCTTAAAGAAAGACAGACGACGTCATTTCCTGGCCAGCGTAGACGACTGTGAGAGAGACGTTTGGAAACAGAAACTGATGAAAACTGTGTCGACTCTGTCGAGATGGCTTGACTGAATCACAGAGTGTCGTGTTTAGAGGTAAGCGGCTTCATTTGGCCCTGTTTCCGGTCAGTTATTTCTGCCGAGTCACGGCCGAACCGCCGGTTAGGCAGCCGGTTGGTCGAAACATTTCTTCATTGATTAGCAGCTGCTGTTTAACAGGTTAGCGAAGCTTCAAACGGCAGCAGCTTTTAGATTTACAACTAAACAACATGACAGTAAAAGTTGGTAATTAACAGGTACGTGTTTCAGTCAACGTAAGTTTAGATAGTTGTTTGTGTTGGTATTATACAAGTTTACTATTAGCTAAGGACTTTAGGACTTTAAAAAAACATGACTCATTTGTTTACAGGAATCTCTATCTCTCTCTCTCTATCTCTAGTCTGACAGACAGCAGTTGGATGGTGTACAATATTTCAAAAATAAATATTTGGTGTAAACTTCCATTAATTGAAAATTTATGCATCAATTTCTGGATAAATTTCCAGGACAAAGCAAAAACATTCAAAATGAAACTGTGTGTCTGTGATTAAAATATTTTTCTTGTGTCCTTTCAATTTATTAGAACTGGTCGTGAGTTGTTGTTTTATTTGATGTTTTATGAGGAAAACTGTGTGTCAGATAAGCACAAACTGGGAGGCCATTGTTACTGTTTTGACTTCTAGAACCAACCAGAGAAAAAAATGTGTGTTAATGCAACCATGTGCCTGTCATTTAGTGTAAAAAGAGTAATTCACAATCAGCTGTAGTTGGTAAAGGTGTACTTTAAAAGAATACTATTTTCACACTGCAGGTAAATGTGATCAACTTGTTTTTGTTATTTTGTCCAATTGCCACCCATATCCAACTTGTTCACAGGAGTCTGAACGGCCCAATTCCAATCTTTCCATCCAGGTAAATTACCTGAGTGAAGTTGGCCCCCCCACCTTCTTCAAATCAGACAAAATTGGTGTCAAATGTTTGTGCTGGTTTGTGCAGCAAAAATTTTCGTTTGTGCTGCTATCATTTTAAAGATATAAAGAAATGTTTTTAGAGGTCATCAAAGGTCAACCAGCCCCCCCACCTTCTTCAAATCAGACGAAATGGGTGTCACTTAACTCGACTATGTTTGTGCTGGTTTGTGCAGCAAAAATGTTTGTTTGTGCTGCTTTGGCTTCGAAGATATTAATGAAAGGTTAAAGGTCAAAAGGTCAACCCCCCCCCCCACTTAAAATGATAGCGGCACAAACAAAAATCTTGCCTGTCCAAACCAGCACAAACATAGCCGAGTTGATTGACACCTATTTTGTTTGATTTTATAAAAGTGTGGGGGGCTGGTTGACCTTTGATGGCCTCTAAAAACATTTCTTTATATCTTGGAAATGATAGCGGCACAAATGAAAATTTTTGCAGCACAAACGTTTGACACCAGTTTTGTCTGATTTGAAGAAGGTGGGGGGGCCAACTTCACTCAGGTAAAAAATTTTAATAAATAAAATTTATCCATAAGTGGAACTAAATCCGATACATACCGGAGTGTGTCTGCAGTCTGCATGTCGCATTTTATCCGACTTTTATATGATTGACCTTAGATGTGTTATAATTCTGCACCAGAAGAAGCCAGCAGGGGTAAATCCTGGTGGATGGAAATTATAATTATGAAATTATGAAAGAAGTTTGTGTCAGTGAAGCTCCGACTACACATTCAGACAGGTTTTTCAACAGAAGATGAAGTCAATGTTCCACAAAATCACCAGAATCTGTTTCCCTTCAGATCAGAGTAAACCTTAGAGGAGCAGCCATGGCCTGCGCTCGAGTGCCGCTGAATGAGCAGCAGGTGACGGAGTTGGGCCTTTTGGGAAAGGAGCACACTGTGCCTGCACTGGTTGGTTCAGTTTCCTCCTGTTTGTTTGAATAACATTCCGCCCCAGCATTTTTGACCATTTTCTTGAAGGGGCAGTATTAAGTAAAATCAACCTTTTTGAGTTTTCCATTATGTTATAATTTTATTCCCTCATCAAAAACATACCTGGAGTGTTGCTTTGATTCTTTCATGCATGTTTGAGAAATAATTTAATTTCCATGGCAACCATTCAGTTGCACAAAACACCTGGGTGGACCTAGCCCCGCCTATTAATCGCAGCTCCTCCCCCACTCAGCTCCTTCAGACTAGCCAGCAGCAATTAGCAAACACCTCTGCTAATTGTGACTTCTCAGTGAACACTCCCTTATATATAAAACATTAAAGAGTTAATAGAGGAGCCTTTTTGTGATGACTTCCTGAAGGCGGAGTTTCAGAAAGAGCAGAATTTTCTTAAAGAGACAGAGGCCCAATTTCAAAGCATTTAATTATGAAGTAAAAAATATTTAAGTCATATTTGATATAAACAGCATTTTTATAACAACTGAAGGTAACATAGTTAGTTGATTGTGCATTAAAATGGCATAATGTGGTTGGAAAACATGATTCTGCCCCTTTAAAGTCTTTGTTGTGTTTTCCACCAGCACCCAGACAGGAAGGAGGAGCGCTGCTTCGTGCCTTACAAACCTCCCCCAGAAGACGGCTCTCCGGCCGAGGTGGAGGAGTTTCTGGAGCACGCCAGGTTTATAGCAGAAGACCTGGAGTGGCTGCTGGCGCTGCCTCACGACAAGTTCTGGTGTCAGGTACGGGACTAATGCCGCTTCCGGTCATTGGAAATTAGTCAATAAATCAAGTTTATTGATTTATCATCTATGCCTGTCACAAAACGCAATAAATCAAATAAATTAAAATGAGCTTAATAATTTCCATTTTCCTGATTTATCATTTTTGTCTTTCTACCAAAAACTGGATGATAAAACTCTTCAGTCTGGTGTTTCGGTCAGAACTAACTCTTGTTTTGAAGGACAATTTTGTTTACAGAAACTTTATAATTAATTTCATTTATTGTTTTATTTGTTTTGAATATTTAAATAGTCTTCCAATTGCAGTGTTAAACAATAATATTTAAATTTATTTCAATAACTTCTGGGATAACTTATCATCATACAGTCAGCAGTTGTGAAAACCAGTAACAGATGTTACAGTTTGCCAATCATCAGTAAACATCAGATATGTTGGTCGATGTTCCATTTATTACGGTTTAAATGAGTCCAGAGTAAACGCTGTGACGTCGCCACCAGGTGGTGTTTGATGAGTCTCTGCTGCGGTGTCTCGACTCGTACCTTCAGCTGGCTCCTCGCGGCCTTGACCTTTGCACCCTGCCCCTGTCGCCGGCGGTGGCCGACGTGCAGCGCACCGTCCACAAGGCGGTTTTCCTGACCTTCCTCCGGATGGCCACTCATAAAGAGTCCAAGGTCAGGCGGAGGGAATAATGTACCTTACATTTATCTGATGATTTCTTATAAAACTAACATTTATTTTTTCTTTTTTTGCAACAGGAACATTTCATCACCCCGGCTGTGTTTGGAGAGATTATCTACAACAACTTTGTGTTTGACATTCCTAAAATTCTGGATTTGTGCGTTCTCTTTGGAAAGGGCAACAGCCAGCTGCTTCATAAGATGATAGGTGAAAATCTGCTTTAATCAAAAATAGAGCTGAAACAATTAATCGAAAATACTCAATAAAACATAGATCCACAGAAAATATGAGCTTAATAATACCAGATATTGCTGCAGAATATATGGTATAAACCTGAACAACTTAAGGGTGGAAACTTCCCTATTTACAGGAAATAATAGATGTCTATAAGCTGTCGCTAACTAACACGGTGGAGATGCTATGATGGTTTTAATCCAACCTGAAAATGATAAAACCTGGAGAAATTTAGAATAAATTTTCCTTTTCCTTGAGTAAAAAGCATAAATTCAAAATATTACAGCTAGAATATTCTGTGACATCACAAAGTCAGAAATTTGTACTAAAGAATATAGGACTGAAATGATTAATCATGATTAATTGATTTTTTTTTTAAAAACAATTGTGAACTAATTTAGTCAATTAATTAACTGGAGCATAAAGCCTCAAAAAAAATTAGAGCAGCATTTACAAAACTGTTCAAAAAAGATACACATTTTGCATTTAACATTAAAAAAACCCTTTTTTATCTGTAAATATGTTCTACCCAGAACTCCTCAAGTGGCAGTTTTTGCTTCACCTGGTTCAAATAAATAAAAAAATACATTTCCTGTATGCGATTAAATTATTAAGCAGTTAATCTAAAAACTAATCAACTGGTCAACCCTACATCATATTGATAAGTCGAGCAGAAAGGGCTGAGATTTTCACATGTTTATCTGTTCTAATTGTCTGTTAAAAACTCATTTCAGAGAACATTTTTACTCAGCAGCCGGCTTACTACAGCGACCTGGAGGAGACGGTTCCCACAGTGCTACAGGTGAGATTTACAGTCATCTGAGAACGTCGGTTCAGTTTTTACCTTTTGGTTTTATTTTAAGTTTGTAATTACTGCTATAACCTTCCAGGTGTTTGACACAATCCTGGAGAAATGTGGTCTGAAATGTGAAGGAGCCACGGCCATGGAGCCGATGAAGCTGAACGCACAGAAACAGCCGACGGCCATGAGCATGAACCTGGAGGTCAGACTAAACGCCACTGACAAACCACGGCACCGTTTAGGGAAAAAATCTGCCAGAAAACTCTGAAATGTTTAGATTTATACCAGACATGTTCCAGAAAGAAACAACTGCTGAATTATTTCTAGCAAGTTTTTGATCTTTGGAACAGAAATTTTCTTTTTTTTCCAGACAATTTCTGACATTAATCTTAGATTTTCTGAGGGTTTTTTTCTATAAACTTTTTGACCTTTCAAACTCTGAATTTTTCTTGTATTTTTTGTAAATTGTATAAGATAAACTCAATATTTCTGATTTTTTTTTTCTAGAAAATTTTGACCCTTTGAACCCAGAAGTTTTCTTGTTTCTTTTTACTAAAAAAATTCTGAGATTAATCTCAATATCTGATTTTCTTCTGGCAAATTTGTAATTCAGAAATGTCTGTTTTCTTGTAAATTTCTGAGATTAAACTCAAAATCTCTTCTTTTCAAGCAAATTTGTAACTTTTCAAACTCATAAATTTCCATGTTTTTTCTAGAAAATTTCTGAGATTAATCTCATTTTGAGTTTTAATGTAATTAAAGATCACACGTTTTGTTTTGTGGTAAAAATGGAACTAAAATCACCACATATTGAAAAGAAAAACTGTTTATATTTATTTCTTCTAATATAATTTAAATATATGGAAGTATGTTTGTCATCTTACAAATTAATCTGCTGTTTTTTTCTTTCCATCACAGGAGCTTGAAGATATAGTTTTGTACTTGTGCGACTCGACCACCACCATCCACGCCTTCCTGGACATCTTTCCCTCCGCTTGTTCCAGCTTCCACTCCCACGGCTTCCTGAGCAGGTAAACCGGCCGACTCGGAGCTCACAGTGAGATCTGTCGGCATTAAAGGACAAGGGATGCGAACAATCAGTAGAGTTGGAGATAATTGTGGTTTAACATCTGCAGCGCTTAGACC
>CAEFZX010024924.1:0-76163 GCA_903066825.1 Alfaro cultratus | reverse complement strand
AGTTTTCATTAAATATCTAATGTTTTCATACCTTGTCATACGGCACTACACTATCTGATGATTTTTGTCAGCAGAGATCCTTTCTCTTTCCCATATTGCTTGAAACCTGTGGCCTGCTTAATAATGTGGAACATCCTTCTTAAGTAGATTTCCTTTAATTGAGCTCACCAGACAACCTAATCAACCAGCTCTCTGAAATTAATTATAGTGATTCAAAGAACCCTGACACACAATATCATCTATAAATTTAATAGCACAACAAAAAAACGTAATCTTTATGACACTTAAATCCAATTTGCATAATAATTTGGAACAGGGTGTAGTTTCAGCTTCTAGCTGCTCAAACTCAAGCTCAACCTTGTGTTCTCATTCTTAGGCTTAAACTTCAAGACAAACCAGATGTACCTTTAAGCAGGCAACAACGGCAGGTTTGTTGAACTCAATTGAGAAGCACAAACTGTGGAAGAAGGACCAGTGGTTGCCTCCCATCTGCAGATTTCATTGCTCTGTCCTCGACACAAACCTCAGGCTGATCGGTAGGTTCAGAAATTGAACCAGCCTCATCCTTATTCATTTTGAATAAGAATACCTCTATTTCGACTACGCAACTAAAAACAGGAGATTTTATTTCACTCTTTGCTACAGATTTAAACACAGAGACACCATAAAGAGTAGCAACTTAACAGAAATCATCTTTTCTACAGTCATCAAACTGTTGTAAGGGAGGATTATTTCCAAACTCTACCGCTTCCAAGATAATCCCAGACGAGCCCCCACTTAAATTACAAACTCATAAAACAGCCAGGAAGTTTTCTGAGTGCTTTTATGACCTCTAGAAGAGTAATCACTGGGCACCACTGTCTGTTTTCTAAACTTGTGGGTAAGTCTTTTTTTGCAGCTTATTGGAGTTGTAAAGTCCTAGAAATAGCTTTGTAACCCGTTCAAGACTGAAACATGTCAATATTTTTTCTCAACTTAACTGAAAACTATTTCCATGTCTCTGAAGAGCAGTTGGTTATAGAGCAATTAAGTCCCTAAAAACTAAAAATAAATCCATAAGTAAATAAATGACAACATTCCAAAACACTAATATCAAACACTCGACCCAATTCTATGCGTTCTTGAATTAGAAGGACAGATCGCCTTTGGGACAAACAAGTTTCTAATTCTGTTGCTTCTAGTAAGAGGTCGACCCAGCAAGTAAGAACCAAAACTGGCCATCTGTTTCCTAAGTTATACAGCAACCTACTTCATGTTGTCAGACAGGTTCTATTTAAAAGACTCCTTGTTCATACAAATCTAAAATTGATCTGATTTATGAGCGGCTAAGAAAATAGATTTTGTACTTTTTAAAAAGGTGCGCTCGCAGTTAATTCATGATACAAGAAAAGGGTATGGGCGATTAGCATTTCCCCACAAGGTCCGTTTGATTTGGCATCTTGTATTTAGTCAGATTCTCTTTGCCTCATATTAAAACCGGATGATCTGAAATATTTAAGTGGGACAATAAACAAAGATACCTTTAAGGAGGGAAACGCTGTTTTCCACAGTGTTGTAACAAGTTCATGAAGCTGAAATGCTTGAAATGGGTTTTTACCACAACAGGGCGGCTCAGCACTTTCAGACGGCAAGAAACAAAGAAATTACAGCTGCCTCAGTAGCTTTTAAGACATCTTTAAAACCAGATGATTCAGCTCACGTATGATTTCACATCCCACGGACAATATGATGTCTTTTTTTATTAATTGTGAACTTTTACTATGAGTGTAAAATGTTATCACCTTCTAATGTCGAGCACCGCAGAAGTGTATTCAGCACAAAGAAAACAGAGGGATAAAATAAAGCCTTTACTGCTATCGCTGCATATCTCTGGCATGTAGGTTATGACTTCATTATGAGAGGGGCTAACGGGTTTGCCGAGGCCAACCGCTAATCTTGGTGGTAATTAAAATCTAGCTTGTGCAGCTCATCAAAACAATTAGTGGAGAACAATAATGAGGGGACTGATGGAACTCAAGAAGGGAGCGGGATAAGTGTTGAGTGTGAGTGAAGAAAGAAGAAAGGAGAGAACAAATGAAGACCGAGAGGAGCTAACGCGCTCGAAGGAGAGAGACAGGCGAGGTCCCAACCTGGTAGAGGATGATAGGCTGAGACACAGAGGGAGGATGAGATAGCAGGAGCAGGAAACCACAAAGTGGCAACAACCCCGACTGCTCCCAATCTGACACATTCGGGAAAGTGAGAGCGGGACGTTCTATAATAGAACAAAAACAATTGCACTCCCACTTTCTCGATTCTCTCAGCTGTCTGTCTCTATGTCTAATATTCCTCCTCTTCTTGGCACTTCTTTTTGTTCTGTCCTGCTAAAATGACTCCCTCGCTTCTTGAGGCGAGAAGGCCCGTGTGAAGCCAGACCAGAGGAAGGGAAGCCAAAAGGAAACGAGTAACAGATGGTGCAGGTGTTCTTGCAGGGCGATTCCTTTCACCTCACAGGCGACTGACACCTCCTCACTTCTTGTCTCCTGCTTGCACTCTCAGCCTCCAGGGAGGCTCTAGGAGGCAACCTGCTCGCCATCTTGCTCTTGCTTCTCACGTTCTTTCAAGGACAACATCTTTGAAAAGAAACTTCAATTACCAAGTGTATATTAATACATCATGAGCGTCTATGCCAATTTTGGGCTCTCAGAGACTTATTTAAAGGGGCAGTACCATGTATTTTCCAGGTATACAATGCCATTTTATAGCATAATCAAGTAACTACGTTAATTTCAGTTGTTATAAACTTGTTATGTATATCAAATATGATGCAAGTAAATTTGACTTCATAACTGAACACCTTGAAATTGGGCCTCTGTTTCTTTAAAAACTCATTTTTCTGGAACTCTGTCTTCAGGAAGTCATCACACCATGGCTCCTCTATTAATTCATTAACGACGTTTTTACCAGCGTTTCACTGAGAAGTAGTTCCTATAATGAGCTCAGCAGATGTGCAGTTAAGCTTAGCAAATTAGGTGTTTGCTAATTGCTGCTGGCTAGTCTGAAGGAGTTGAGTGGGGAAATTGAGGGGGAAGTTCTGCTCGGTGAGGTGGAAACTTGGAAACTGCAACTTCGTCTTCCTGTATAAAATTTGTATAAAAGAATCAAGACAACATTCCAGGTATGTTTTGATGAGTGAACAACATTATAACATGATGTAAAGCTCAAAAAAAGCTGATTTATATCATAGTCCCCCTTTAAAACCGTTGCTGAACCAGACTGGTTCAACTGGGTAAAAATTTAGACTTTTTTGAGATTTTCTCCAATCCTTACATGCGCAAGTATATAAATACACCCCCAAACACCTCTCTGGAATAATCCTGGATTGATAATTCACTACTTTTCCATTTAAATGACAGCAGACGGGTTATTGATTACAGCCGTCTGTGACTAGCTAAAATCCACCAATGCTTCCGATTCCCTCTAAATATACCTAACCACCAAATAGACCTAAATATGAATACTGAACTGTGAATAGGAAAAGATCGGCTGCGGTTGGTTTCCTGCTATAAGCCAGATTTTTAAGAATTGAAGGTAAGAATATTACTAATGCTTAATTTTAGCTTGCTTAATCAATGGTCAAATTGTTTTAATTTTTGGTAATGCATCTGATGACATTATAAAACAGTAACTGGTGTCAAATTTCTAATTGAAATGCATTTGTGGAGCTAAGAAGCAGACTTCAATTTTCTTGAAGTCTCAAGACTTCAAGAAAATGTACAAATCTCAAAAACTTTCCCAACGACTGAATATCTTGAATTCTCCTTTCAGGTCATCCCAGTAGCTCCTGTCAAACAAATATTTTTTATGTTGCCAAAGAAGCTTGAGAACTTTTAGAATTGTAAAAAAAACAAAAGCAAAACTAAAAGAGAAAATAAGCAGCATGTTTCCTACACTATGACCAGAAGACATTTAGCGACAGAAGCCTCGCTTTTACTGTTCAGATGCGAGAAAATAATTTTATTAAATAAACAGGAGAAAAAAATGCATGCTTTATATGCACTGTGTTTTTTTTTTTCATGTCATAGCCTCAGGATAAAATCCACAACAGTTGCATTAATAATGTGGCAAAGAGCTGCTTGCTTGCTGCTATTAATTTACAGAAATTGGTACATGAAGCAGTTTTAACTTTAAAAAAAAAAAAGGCTTGTTTCTACCTTTAGATTTGGGTAATCGGACGACAACAGTGCGGCTCAAATTTATTTCCATATGGCTCACATCGGTGGATTGAAGTTGTTTTCCATTAACAGTCTGGCATTTACAGTCAAGCCTCAGTATTTTGTACAAGTGTTGCATATTTTTAATAGGATGCTGCTGCAGAGGTAACGCTTTACCACTAATAGAAAATATTAGACTGTCGAAGACGATGTTTGCATCATACGGTGACTTGCAAAAGTGTTCACTGAAATGTTCAAGTTTTGTCATCTCACAACCATAAAGTTGAATGCTTTTGTTTTTTTTCCCCCCCCATTTTTTTTCTCCGTAGAGTTTTTGCGGCGCTAGTGGCTCGTATTTTTTGCGACAATAGGCAGACAGGAAGGAGGGCGAGGAGACGGGGGAAGACATGCGGTAAGGGTCTCCGGGACTGGGAGTCGAACCCGCGACATCTGCGTCGAGGACTACCACAGCACGCCCCAAAGTTGAATGCTTTTTAATTGGGATTTTATGTTCTATACCAATGTAAGGTAGAGTGGAAGGAAAATTATAGTTCACAAATAAAAAAATAAATATATGTGCCTTTTATATTAACCATTTTCCAAGTGTGGAGAGGGTGTTGTTTAAAATTGAACTTTTGGACCTACATGTCAAAGCCGCCACTGAACTCTCTGCACCTCATTGTAAAACCTGGCAATAGCAGCATGGTCCTGTGGGGAAGCTTTTCTTTCAGTGCAGGGAAGCTGCTCAGGAGTCCATGGCAAGAAGCTGAATTCTGGAAGAAAACCAGGAAGAGGAATTTATTTCGTTGTGTCTGCAAGGCACTGCACCAGAACTTTCTAAAGCTTTGGCATTCACTGAGGGGAAAGTCAGGAAGCAGCAGATTTTGCAGGATGCAGTCTTGCCCTTCCCACGTCAGTGGCCCTCTTGCTCCGTGGCTCCGTCCAGGAGCAGCCGCCGCAGTTCCTGGGGCTCAGTGACAGGCAGAGAGCAGGTGAGATCCTGGCAGACGTAGGCCGTGGCGGCGCCGTCCAGCTGGGTCATGGAGGACAGCGCTGGCAGACGTTGGCACAGGAAGTTTTCTGGATTCCCATCGGTGTGCATCACAACCTGTCAGGGGCAACAAAACAAAAAGCAGGAGGGAGAGAGGAGTCAGTGTCTTGGCTCAAACACTGCTCCGGATAGGCAGGGCACCATTTCAATCAAGGGACTTAAAAAGAAATCAAGAAAGGAGGAAGAATTGTCCTGTTAAGACTGTTTAGTCAAAGAACATCAGCTGACAATCAGGGAGTTGATGTCAGACCTCTGATTTTTGGAGTTTGATGCCTCCACACCCATTAAAGGGGTAGTATTATGTATTTCTCAGGCACATAGTCCCATTTTATAGCACAATAAAGTAAATATGTTACCATCACTTATATAAATGCTGTATATGTCAAGCGAGTACAGAGTCAAAGACATCTGACTTCGTTATTTCATGCCTTGAAACTGGGCCTCCGTCTCTTTAAGAAGTTCCTGCTCTTTCTGAAACTCCGCCTTCAGGAAGTCAACATGGTTCCTCTATTAACCCTTTAACAATGTTTTCACCAGCGTTGCTGTGATTTTACATATGTATCCATAGCGATGCATTCTAAATCTCGTTCTGTAGGTTCAATCACAATAAAAGGCTTTGGACTTTTTTGTTTTCTTAACTACAGTCTGAAGTCCTTGTGAAGCAATTCCAAGAAACGCCTCAAATGCTTGTGGGATGAGTCCTAGTCCAGGCTCAAATGTCTTAGAGATAAGTCAGTCAGCTCTCAAGTCATTAAAAGGCAAGTTCTGGTCCAATAATCAAAGTCATCAATTCACAAAAGAATTTGCTGTCTGTGGTTTGTATACCAGCTATACCAGTTTCCTTGATGTTCACCTGAGTGTTGTGGAATTTTTCATCGTATTCGTGGCAAGTCTGTCTCAGTGAATAGATATCTTGAAATCCAACGGTTGTTGGTTCTATTCCACCTTCCTCTTGCCACATGTCAATGCATTTCTGGGGCAAAGCATTTTAACTTAAGTCGCCTGCAGATTTGCATATCTGTGTGTGATTGTGAGAACATTTGTGGGTGAATGTGCTTTGAGTGTTCAGTATAAAAAATATATTCAATCCAATTGTGATTTATTTCTAAGAAGAAACAAAAAAGGGGAAAATTCCATGACAATGACATAAAGATTGATCATGAGTCTAAATCAAGTCAAGACTGTTTTTGCTACTTATAAGTTTCTTGAGTCCAAGTCTGTAAAAAATAAAAGAAAAAGTTATGCAGTCACTTAAGCCTTACCGTTTCAATCATTTAGTGTCAAGAGAACCCTCCAGGTTGGATCATTATCTAGCATGTCTTTTTCGTGTAGCCATAAAATGCTGCGCGCGCACACACACACACACACACACACACACACACACACACACACACACACACACGTCTGCAACCAACCCAAAATAACATTCTCAAACTGCCGTGTTCAGTTGTGGCTGATTGACTGTCATGGTCCTATGAACACTCGCCAGTATGAAGAACAGCTTCTGTGAACCAATCTAATGTTCACCTGTCCACTAACATCCATGTTAGCTTATCAATAAAATGCATTTAAAGATCCAAAACTATTTGTTGTTGATTGATTATGTCTCATGATGACTGTAGAGCGGATGGAAGAGTTACCTTACCTTTGTTTCTGCTCATGATGGCATGTTAGTATTTCAGTGTGGTGCCAGACAGGGAGCAGAGTGAAGTTAAAGAGGGCTGCCCTGTCTGTGCCCGAGGCTGCTTCCTGTCAAACATGTGTCATTTCACCAGATTCAGAACCGAGTGAGATGAGCACATAAACAGCAAGCTGGGCCAGAAAGGATAGAAAGGCGAGGATGGAGTGGAAGACAGCATCGTAAAGGTGACTGTCATGTGTGACGGGCAGAACATATTTAACATCGGAATTTACCTCATGAATAAGGGAAAGCGGAAAGTTTTGATAGACAACACATCGAACAGAACCTGAAGCGCTAAGCACAGTTTATCTGCAAGATAATGGAGATCTGTTGCTTAAGAACACTTTAAAAAGATTCAAAGAAATTTCTTGCACTTTTAGACCGGGTCTTCACAGATTTAATTCTATTTGCTGGCGGATGTGGTCCCCAATACCCTGAAACACAGGGGGGCAAACTTAGGTTTTACCCCTCAGTTTTTCTGAGGGGTAAAACGATAACAGGGTGAAATCTGTCTTGTGTTTTGTAGACTTGAGGTAAGAATTAACTCATTTTAGTGCGTTTTCACACCTTATAGTCAGGCAGATTTGCATCGATTGGAGACCAAATTTGCAACATGTGTTACATTTTCAGCTGATGCGATTCACTTTCACACTACACTGCGTAAAACCATCCAAACTAATTGAAAAACATGTTCCCCTCCTCGCCTGTGGTGGCGGTGGACCAAGAACCACTGAAGAAAGCAACGTGAAAACCTCAGAACTTCCTACTTCACAGAGTGTGAACAAAAATGGAGTAGCGTCAGATTTTAGCAGTTGTAGGATTTCTCTTGTAAGAACCACAAGCCATTTCTCCCGCTAGCGGTAGACTAACACATTTGTTTTGGTCATATTTACCCAGAATTCCCTGCGCTACAGTTCGTTCCCTGCTTTTGGATTGCTCTCCGGTCTGCTTGAAACCACATATGCATTTAGAGCACGCCAGGGTTCACGCCAACTGAACCGAGACCTAGGTTTGTAGGTGGACCAGCGTTCGCCTCGTTAGTCTGCATTAGAGTTCCCAAATGAACCAGACTTTCTAGATTCCACAGGGAAATCAATTGAAACGGACTAAACAGGACTGGTGTGAATGCAGCTTTACAACCTGCTGTACAGTGTTGAATTTAAAGAAAAACTTTCTTTTTACCATGAATGCTATGTGCAAGTTATTTGTGTTAATGCAAAGCCTGTTTTGTGCTCCCTAATTTCAATACTTTGATCGTGAATATAGAACATCTGCAAAAGTGGAAAGGAAAAGAATGTTTTTTGTAGTGTGAATCTAAAGTTGGTAAAGAAACATGCTTGGCATGTGGGATCACTCTAAAATCCACTTTGTGTGCAAAGCATGTCCAGGTTATGGCGCTATGTGGAAGAATTTTATGAGGAAGTTTTTCTGCCTGGTGATTTCCCTGTTAACAGGTCAGCAAATGGCATAAAACTATAGAAAAGAATCTCTATATGAACCTGTACAACTCCTTTGTTTGAAATGTTAACAGTTGAATTGGTGCTTCACATTTTAAAATAAAGTCCCATCAATTTAGTACAGGGTGATATCAGGGTACAGTACAGAATGTTCTATGAAATAAAGCTGTAGCACCTTAAAATAAAAATCTTTATTTGATACTCTGTTCTTTAAAAATCTCCATGTTAATGGCAGATCACATCACTTCTGGTATAAGCATTTTATTCCCTTGCACTGTCTTTTCTGTTTGGAGATGAAGGGGGGATGTACAATATATGTGTTGCTAATGATTTGACTCACGCTAAATAAACAAATACTTAATTAAACATTGTCTTTCTGCTTTGTGTTCCTTGCAAACATACACCCTATATAATGAGTAATCTTTCAAGCCACTGTGAAAAATTGCATTAATGCAATTTTTTCTCATTAGCACAAAGTTCTTTTCAGAAAAAAGAAAAATGAAATTCATTATTTACATTCCAACACAAGGGTCTTACTGGAAAAGTGGATTCTAGCCTACCTCTGCTGTTTTGCCAACCAAACATCCTCCTACCTTTCCACCACTATAGTTTCTAAAACATTTTGATTTTGCATCAAAAACTGTCACTAAATATATTAGTGACAAAGAGGCCTCAATTGTATAAGCTAAATAATCAGCCACAGTCCAAGCAGTGTTTTTGCGACATGTTGTGCTGTGTGCAGAGACATTGTGTGCTATGTAGCACCATATTCAAGAATAGAAAATATTACTGTTATAACGTAATGCATGACATATGGAAACAAGACAAGGGGAACACACTTGTTATTCTGAGCAAATTTTGCATCAACAATTGTTTTGTTACAGTGGAAAAAACAACAACATTTAAATACTAAGAAAATGATCAAAAGCGAGGAAATATGTAACATGCAATCAATTATAAGGGCAGTTAAGATTTTCTGCCTGGTCACCTTGTCCTCTTTTCAGGGAACTTCATTCCTGTGGCTCTGAAACCTGCCCCAGTAATTTGCCAGTTATGGGTCTCTGAAGTATTTAGGGATATCAGAGTAAAGGGGAGATGAATGTAAGCTTAGGTTATACTTTTAGGATTTTTATTTTAAAAAAAAAAGAAGAAAAAAAAAAAAGAAAAAAGAAAAACATACCGTCCGTCCATCCATTTATTTTGTGTGAGTACAGAGAAACGGTCAAATTGCACCTGGAAGTTTATTTCTCTCGGCATTGGATTTGGTGCTGAACCTTTGAAACACATCCCATGATGCTCTCTGTTCATTGCTGTTGAACTAATTTGAGGGTTACATTAGGCTTAGATGCCTGTAACTATTGACTAAGAAGAAAATTGCTGACCTCAGCATTATGTTGTGCTCTCACTTCCTTTAAATCTAGACTAAAATCCCACCTGTTTGGATTTGCTTTTGAGACAATTAATAGAAAATTCACCAACATTTTGACGTGTATTGATTAGAAATGTAATGTTTGCTACTGGTTTCTCAATTGGTGACTGTATGTTGTTCTTATGACTTTTTGCGATGTAAAGCACTTTAAGCTACCTTGTTGCACAAAATGGGCTTTACAAATAAACATTATTGAACTCGATTGATTGATTATGCGTCTCAGTATTGGCTGACCCGGTTCAGGTTCTGGATGTGGCCTACCACTTTGTGACTGAGTTGCTATCATACCCAGGCACTTCCACTTTGTTAACATACCACAAACAGTTGAGTTATAATTCTGAACGGGGAGGAAATTTAGTTGGTTAAATAGTATACCTCATCACACCACAATATATTTAAAGAAATCTAAATCTGTGTTGCTCCTTCTTACTGGCTAGAAGCACCTGTAGACAATCACACACTGACAAACCAGTTAAGGCTCGGTAAGATTGTGCTGGGATGTGGTCCTAATCGAGTGACCGTTGCTATGGAGACAGGAGAGGATTTCCCTGCCGAGCCGAACCCTTCTCTCCCGTCTCGACGACTTCTCTCTGCTGTCGGGTTCGTGCGGATCCAAACTGGGCCCGGACCACGTGCCCCTCGGCGGAAAGGTCACGCTGCAGTCTAAGGCGCGGATGTGTGCGTGTGAGTGATGGAGGCCGAGGGCGACGCAAGCAGACAGGAAGACATGTAAAGTGTGAATGTGATGAGCTGAAAGCAAAGCGTGTTGTCTCTCAGCCCGTGTAGAGCAGGCTGTAGCAGACAGCACAGTTGGCTGCACATGAGAGCACAGTCAAACTCCCACAGGGTTAATCCCCCCATACTGGGCACCCCTCGAAAAAAACCCACACACACATCCGCGCATTCACACGCGTACACACGCACAAACTCACTCCCACCCGTTAGACGTCCCTGCACTAACAGCTCCCTCCTATTCTGCCTTTCTCGCTCCTGCCAAAGCGGCTCAGCTCAGAACAGCGTGTACCTGCGCTGACAGTCACTTACAAACACACAACTTTAAGAATCATTTTAAGCTATGACCTCATTGAGCCTGAACGCAACTACAGGGCCAAGCTTAGTCAGGGAGGCGGACAAACAGAGTGACGCACCGAGCGCAAGTTTAGCTGCTGTCATTACCTGAGAAAGAATCGTGACAGAGAGTGTTAGAAACACGGCGGCAGCCAGAACCTGAGGAATTCCTTCTGATTAAACACTCACAAATGAGAAAATAAACAAAACAAAAAAATATTTGTTCTGTGTTCACAGGAAGGCTGATTTGGCAGCAAAGCCCAGAGACAAAACCAGACACATGTAGTTACACCTGGACATAAAATCCAGGGAAACGGGGAGGAAAATGTAACGCTTTGTTTTGCTGTTAGAAATTACCCATCACGTTCATTTCCCCATCTTAAGTGATGGGGAAAAATTTTCTCCTGGAAAAAAATAGCACTTGGTATTTACTGCAATTTCAGTACTGCCTGAGAGTAAAACTGTGGTTAAGAAGAAAAAAAAAGGTGTTTTCAGACATTTAAAAAAATCTTTTCATATGCTTTTGTCAGACTATTTTTTTTTATTTTTTTTAGGATTGCATATGTTAGACTAACACAAAGTAGTCCAAAACTATAAAGGAAAAGGGAAAAGAATACATAGATTTCAACATTTTTCAAAAATAAAAATCTGAAATGATTTGAATACAAATCATACATCTGTATTCAACACACTAGTATTCAGCCACCTGTTGTATTTTGGTTCCTCTGATTTATGTGAACGGAAATTTGTCTTATTCTTCAAAGAAAAAGTAATCAGAAAAAAATGTGATCAAAGCTTTTAGAAGTGTAGTCAACCATTTTATTTTTGAAAGTAATGTTTTGCCTATATGACCTTTTTTCCGATTAAATCACTTTCTTTTCTTACAAAGTAAAGTCATTTGCAAAACAAACTTATTTGCGGATGTCAGAAATCTTTGGCTACGATTTTCAAACTTCTGGTTTTGATTTGATGCTTCCTGTTTTTGGTTGAACTGAAAGAGTTTTGAGGGCTGAGTACATGAACATCTAGGGCGGGGCCTAAGGAGGAATGATACAAGAGAGGTTTGGTCGTTTATCGTATCGTTTGTCATTTTGATTTATCGAGCCACGATAAATTCCAGTTAATTTTTAAGAAACCCAAAAACTGTCTGTATTGTTATTTTTGCTACTTTCTTTCTCTGTTTGTTCAGTTAAAGGTGTATCAATAAATATCAATAGATTTTAAAATTTGATTAAATGCATTCACTGTGTGTATTGTAGTGACGCAAGTCACACATTATGTGACTCGTGTCCTAAAGGAGCGTACAACAAATGGGAATGTTTTTCAAGAGCAGTATTTGTGTTTGTGGGACTGTAATTGCTGTGACACACAATCACAGCCATACAGTGACCTAAAAAAATTTAATAAATGATTATAGTCACCTTTATTATTATCACAATATAACCAAAAATGAAAAACTGTAATACATAAAAACATTCTTGTTTACTTGATGCCCAATTCACATATGATAGAATACTGGAGCTGCTTTTCAACTTGACATCTGTCGCTTTTTCTTACTGGGCCTCACTCTGAGCTGCTGACAGCCTCAACACAACCCTCTTTACTAAATCAGTGCTGCGTGGACCAAGGGCTGAAGATGCCTTGGTGTCTGGGTAGAATTAATAGCCTCTCTCTTCAGCCAGGCCCCGACACCTACACCACACTTCATCAGCCCATGCCGAGTTTAAGATGAAAGGAACCTCTCGTTTGTTGATGTCAAACAGATCATGCCAACATACAATGCTTCGGCGATCAAGTCTGACATACAAGGTCGCACGGACAAGGAACGCAACGTAATAGTACCATTTTTATCTCAGCAGAGCCGCGTCGTTCCATTCAAATATATAGTTTCACCACTGCCCTACAGGGGGCGATAAAGTCGATGTCATGTATACACACAGGAGAAGAAGAAAGGAGGGGCGATTCAACTAAATAAACTAATTTTATTATTCAGGTTATTCGCATCATATTCCTGTAAAAATTGTGTTTTTTCGTCATGGATAAACATCCCAAATTCACCTATGTGTTTCTTTTTATTACTTCAACGGATGTGTTCATCCCTTTGAGATCCACAGTAGAGACTGATAAGTTGGTCCATAACAAGACAGGCTGCATGCAACCTGTATTCCTAAACACAATTAGTCCACAAAACCCCTAAAAAGTAAGACAACTACCTTTGTTTTAATTTTTAAAGTAAGAAGAATATCAACTGGGGAATATGCATTCTTATAATAAGAGTCAATAAAACTTTCCACGGCACTTTACCAAAGTGCACAAGCCATTTTCCACCTTGACATTACATTGATGTAATGGTTCTTTTTTTTCCCCCCAACTGTTCATAAGCAAAAAAAGTTACATCTGGGGTCCATATGACGTGTTTCATTAGACCTCATGTCACACAGTGAGCCAGAATCAAGGTTAACAAAAATTTTGTTTTCTTCCATCTTGTCACTAACCCCAGTCATGTTTCCTACCACGTGTTCAAGTAGCACTACACCAATGTATGCGTTTTTATGAAACAAAAACTGGTCAAGTTTTATAATAGTGATTAAATATATTCCATAAGTGTTATAAATAAGGCAAATAATGAAGTTTATAAATCAAACTTTTTCTAGGAGTAAGTATTTGTTTTTTATTTCTGGAAGTCTTTATTAGCACTTTTCTACATTATGCTAGCTAAAACAGATTGCCCCCAAATTGTTACACGAAGCTGCCCAGATGGAGCCTTATTCATAGTGGCGATATTGTGCTGAGCCGTGGTAAAGTCTGATTCCTTTCTGATTCAACCTCAAAGACTCAAGCTTCATTGAGGTGCTGGCCTCGTCTTCTATGTGGAACAAATTCACTCCAAAAAAGTAACTCCATCTTCTGCTGACCAGCGTTGTAGTTCGTTCTTTGGACAGACGTGACTTCTTTACTGCTGTTCCTGTCAGAGATCTGTCCCAAAGCAGACCTACGCTCACCTGCTACCAATTAATCAAGCACTTCCCTGGCAGAAACAACAGACGATGCGGGCGGTTGGTGGACACTTTTGGAGCTCATGAAGTTCTTAAAGGTCAATAAAATTGTTCTCTTGGCTATAATGCCATTTCTTTGATTTCTGGTGTAACTTCTAAGCCAATAACTCTCTGTGGCAAAGTAATGTGCACCTGATCCCTTTGCACAACAATCTAGGAACACTAATGTACATTGTGACCGGAGACTCCAAAGTTCCCAAAGCTTGTAGAACCCAACACTCGTGTCACTGCTTTGATTATTGAAGTTTCAAAAACATCAAATCTCTATGACAATAAATCTGAATTTCTACTCCTAATTTTTGAGGTGCTTTAAGTAAAGTTGGGCTTTATTCATACAGTTTTCAAGAAATGATAAAAGGAAAGAACAGTAAACAAACTGGAAGCGTTAGATTCGCCACAGTGGATGGTTCCCACTGGAACCATCCACTTTTTTCTTAGTTTTTCTGATAGTTGAACTGCGACTGACCGAGCGGCTTGTGTCGTATCTGTTCATCAGACAAATGTTGAAGCCCAGTGTTCTGGCACTGTTAATGAAAAAAATACTTTGAACTGCTTTCCTTCCTCCGACTGCCAACGCGATCCTGGTTGAGCTTTCCAAATATGTGCAGTCCAAACAAACTGTTTAGTTGTAGTAGTTTTCCACCGTTCCTTTTTTAAGTTTATGTGATAGATTTTACAGACTTTTATGAGCAAAGCAATGTTTTTCAGTATTTAAACAGTGCTGTAAACTGTGGGAAAGCACTTGCAATCTTTGAACCTTCCCCCGTTTTCTCACGTTACAGAAACAAACATTGATCTATTTTATGTAATAGATCATCACAAACTAGCACAACATTTTGAGGGAAAATTCTCACAACTTTTGCCAAATACAGACCTGGAAAATGAGGTGTGCGTTTGTATTCCTCGCTGCTGAGTTGCTGCAGATCTTTTGGGGGTATGCTCTTCCAGCTTTGCACATCTGACATTTTTGAACATCCTTCTTTACAAAATAGCTAACTTGGTAAGGTTGGATGGAGAGTCCTTGAACAGCGTTTTTCAAATCCTGACACTGTATCAATGTTAGGATTTCTTATCAGTTTCTTCCAAAGTTCAATTTTGAACTGATCTGATCAGATCAGAGAACCTTTTCTGTCTCCTAAATGACTCTCCTAAATGACTAGTGGCAAACTGCAAATAGGACCTCATATGGCTTTCTACTTCCCACTCTTCCATAAAGATCAGATTTATGTAATTTATGAAACTAATAAATACCCAATAAACAGATTATCACATGGAAGCTCCTCCATAGTTAGCATTTGACTCTTGGCGTTCTCTGAGGCCCTTAAAGAACAATTGGGCTTAAGTTACCCACAGATGGACTCTTTATGAAATTGACAGTAATGTTGAAATATTTAGTGCTATATGTTGGTCTAACACTTTAAATCTAATGTGGATAAAATGTTCAAGGGTTAGAAATACTCAGTCAAAGCACTTTAGAAGAAAATTAAACTCCATTAAAAGTATTGAAAAGGGGAATTGAATTATGCATTTACAGTACACATTTAATATGTTAAATAGATGTGTATTATCCCACTTCCCCACCCTATAGCCCACAAGGATCCTGCAACAACTGAATAAAATTTGTGCAAATTGGTTAACCCACACTAGATCACTGATTACATTAGACGAAAACATTCACATTATTACAATGGCATATAATATTAACAAAGAGGGGCAAACGTAGGCAGGCTGTTGTGCGTGACATATTCTCAAACTGGCTTCTTCTGTGTTCTGCGAGGATGTTTTTTAGTGAACTGACTCATGGGATTAGCAAAGAGCTCAACGGATTATACAGCATCTCAAACAACAGCAGGAAAGCTGCAAGGATGGTGAAGGTGCAAGCTCCTCCTCCCCCCACAAAAGCTTTTGTGGACGCATTTGCAAATGGTGGAAATGACTCACTAAGAAGTTATGTGTGACCTTTGAGGTTGAAACGACTGGATTAACATAAAATAGATACGTGAAATTGTAGCGTATAGACTGATGATCTGCAAGCAGCAGGGGAAAGAGAAGAGGATGCGTGACTAGTGTGTGGTCAGAACTTTCCCACAGCTGCCAGTCAACCTGTGCTTTGCTCTCCAGCTGCTTATCGAGCGCAGCGGGTCATTACGAGAGTACAGACAGATCGATTCTGCAACAAAAATCAAGAGACAAGCACGCGCATGCTTCTCTTTACTTGGAGCTTTAAAGAGTGGGAAGACCAGGGAAGGCAGAAGATTGAGACGAGGAAGCTCAGAGATCACCAGAGGCCCATGAGAGCGCCTGGCTCTAATCCTCCTCTCCACTGTGGTTGACTGGGCTCTCTGTATCTCCACCCAGCTCATTCATCCCTTCACTCCATGTCGCCCCGCCAACCCTTCCACAAGTCTCTGAGGTCTTGTTATGGATTTTGAGATGTTTCCCCCCCTTCGCAGATGGTTTCAAAAAGGAGTCTCTCTGCACTTAAAAAGGCCATGTTCCTCAATTTCCCCGTCATATTTAGCTACCATTCCACCCTCTAATATGCTTCTTCCTGAAGGACAAGGGAGATGGGAAACATGCCCCCTCATAATTATTTCCCCCTAAGAAATTCTCACACCTCGTCTTTTAAATCCTTTATAATCCCTGGAAAACTTTTCGCTCTTTCACTCACGTTACTTGTGATTTCTTATTACCGGGATCACACATGCCACTTAGTTTCCCTCTCTAAACAACCTCCAGAGGGGGCCGCCTAACCACCTGACCGCACTGTGGAAGCGTAGAAGTGCAATACTGACTCAGAGAAGTGGCAGGCGATAAGGGAGTACGAACGAAGGATGATTAATAAGCAGTTCTAACAGCGGCATTCAGGCCGGCAGCCTTCGGGTCTCCAGTGGGAGTTGTTGTTGTTCTTGTTATACAATATTCAACACATGAGGGAGGGCACCTGAAAATCCAAAACTGATTTATTTAAACCACTGTCACCAGTCACCAGTCGCAACTAAGCAATCCGTCCCAGCCTCGTCATCAGAAGACACAAAGGCTGTCAAAAGTGTACACACCCCTGTCAAAAAGCCACGTTTTTGCAATAAAATTAGACCATGATGAATCACTTCGGTAGTATTTCTACCAGTACGGTGACGTGTCCTGTAGAATTGAACTGAAAGACAACAAAAAGATATAAACTTCCCTGCATAAGCATGAATTCTCTTTCATACTTTAAAAATGGAGATTGCCTGGTGTGACTTTTTTTCATTTTCATCCTGTAGCTAAGGCTATTGTTTGCAGACAAGTGCATTACGTAACTTTTATAAAAAATATGTTTTTTTACATATTTGCTAAAACTGTCACCATGTTATGACAGTATGTTACGAGACAGATAATCTGCAAAAGTATTGATCTCCTCCACCTCCTCTCTGAGCCACTATTGCTGTATTTTGCAAAGTAAGGGCATTTTGTAGTGTTTACATGTGCGACACTGGTACCCCGAAAAGACAGGCAGCTGGGATTGTTCTTTCTACAAAGCATTAATTCAGAGCTGAATACAAAACATGTCACCATGGTAACTTTTGTTTTTCAAAAAACATTTTGGAAAAACAATTTTCCTTCCACTTCACTATTACGCACTGATTTTTGTTGTTGTTGTTGTTGGTCTGTCACATTAAAACAGCAAAAATCTGACAGCAGTTGTTGCTTATAATGTGAGAAAATGTGGAAAGGTTCAAGAGACATTGATATTTTTGCAATTTGTCAAATGTTATGCATTACCTTGCAGAATAGATAGCGGAAGCGTGCACACACAGAGGCATACACCAAAATAGCAGAAATTGGTAGGTGATCGGGTCTGGCTAATTGCTGGAAAGAAAGCATCTCTATTTGTTTTCCAACTCCCACCCTCGTGTAGTTTTGCCACCAGCACATTCAGCAAACCTCGCCCCGTCTCTAATCAAGATATATTTCTGCTTGATAGAAAAATTAACCACATTTTAATGCAGCAATTACAATCAGGCTCAATGTTTCAGCATGGCTGAGTGCTGTAATTGATTCAAACAAGCAAAAAAGTGTAGTAGATACTCGGAGTGCTTGTGAAATTAAATAGTAGATTAATCAAATAAAGTAAAAATTGCAGTGTGTGTGCTTAGACCAGCATGAGTTAATTTCTTAGCTCCCTATTCAACATAATTAGCTTGTGCCTGCTTAAAATAAGGGGAAACAGACGAGAGGTAATTACATATAAACTAGACATGTTCTCTGTACATAGCTACCTAATGTTGTGTGGAGCACAATCCCCTTACTCCTTCTTTCTTCTGCAACTTCCATTTATCTCATTTAAACATCCCTAAATCTCTTATCCCATTCTTTGGCGCTTTAGCAATTCCCTCCTTAGACCCCAGCATACACTTTGTTTTATCCGCCTCCCCATTCATCCCCCTATTACAGCAGTTCATTTCACAAATTACATAACAGGGCACACATTTTGTTCTGCTGGTCTTAGTGTATGTGCTCACATTGTTTTTTTGTGTGTTTTTTGTTTTTTTTTTGCCAAACAAAGGAATTAATCACAATATGTATTTAGTAAGTTTGCATGCCAAAAGTAAAAGGAGTGTGTTGAGGAAAACATTTACCAGCATGTGTGTTTGCTTAAGTATAAACTACAATTGCTAACATGTCCCGTTGTCATCTTCTATAAAAATCGCATTGATCGTTTGCAAGAAACTTAAGTAAAAAAAACAATACATCCATTGTCTTGCGATGCCCACTAACAGAGAAAGGCATGTTATTTATTCTTTGTAGCTACAAAAGTTACAAAGGATAACATAAGAAATGTCATATAATTTTATTGTATTACTTCAAAAGATTTAATGGATTCTACGATATTCTACGACTTTCCAAGAAATCAAACGAGAGTTTGATTAAAGCAGACTAAACAGGGTTGCTATTTAGTCCGCCTTACGACTCATGTAAATTGCAGACGTGAGTAGGATAGTGTAGCTGCAGCATCGTCAGCTGATGTAATCAGATGCTGTCCCATAAACAAATTGCATATCCGCTACTGTGGCTTGTGGTTTGACCAGGCCTCTATGGTTAAGTCTCATTTTATGTCAAGGAATGTATCACAATGCCGACATTTATTCTTGTGGCAGTCAGCTGAATCGAATTTCTATCAATTGACTTTGAGATGCTTTAGCTATTCAAAGCATTTTCTCCACCTCTGTGCTCGCCACTGATTCGATGTTCTTAGGTTAGAGCGCCATCTGAGGATTGTCACCTAAAATATAATAAACTGTACTGCATCATGCATCTAGCCCTGACTGAATGAGATAATCCTCAACATGCATCCTGCTCAATAATAGATCCATCTTGTTATCCATTTCAGTCTAGGTCTCTTGTCTCTCTGCAGTTATCTGGAATAGCCTGATGTTACTGCTGCCACTGGCTGATATTGCACAGCTCATTTATATTTCAGATGGGGCTCTGTTGCCTGACGGTTTGTGTGTAAGGAGGAAGGAGGGAGAGAGATGGAGTGTGTTACTGGACAGCTCCTGCTTTAATTCATTGTTCTAGTTTTTTTTGGGTGCTGGCTCATGGAGTTAGAACAATTCAGTGAGGCATGAAGCTCTGTGCAAGTATGTGCTTTTCTATTTCCCACAACAAACTATTTTCACCATCAATGGATTTTCTTATACTTGTTCCAGACATTTTCATCAAGATCCAAGGACGTTGGAAGAATCATCATATCTGCCAACCAATAAATCAAAGTTTATCATGAAGGTTTGTTTTTTTTTTTTTTTTTAATGGCTAGAGGTGAAAGCAGTGAGAAGTATGGTCCAGGATCACATAAACGGTTGGATGGTTGAGAGTTATTGAGTTCTTCACAAATCGTTGGGTGTCAGGACTGGCAGAAGAACTAGCACTAAAAAACCCCCAACAACAACAAAAAAAACTTCAAAACCTTGAAGCTGCAGTTACAACTTAGATCTTCTACTGCTGCAAGACAAGAAAAAGGGCTTTTAGGTCAACTAATGACTGAAAAGAGATACTTCTGAAGTCATTACAGGGAGCAGAGGGATGGAGAGAGACTCAGGCTGACCTTTAAAGGGCGTCACTTACAACAGCCAGCACCCCAGGCACTGATCTAGGCCAGTTTCAGCCTCTATGTGTTTATGTGTCTGAAAAATGATAAGTATCTACTGCAAATCCACTATCAGCTGAATACTCTAAATCACCCCGAGCTATGTAGGGGTCGCTGCCAATACGGGGAGATGAGAACCCGCAATAGTGACAAGGGGACTGATAGAAAGTATTTTCTTTAGCATTGGCTCTGAGTTTGAAAATGGTGGACCCAATTCAATATTCAATTCAATATTACTTTATTTATCCCGAAGTTGAACTAGGTACTGTCGTAACTCATCATCAAAGTGTCTTCAAAGAGTCGTCATGGATGATGGTGATGTGGTGAGGCGCGATCTACAGTAGGAAACAGTCTGATTGAAGACACTAGCTGCGTTTCCATTACAGTTAGTAGAAAATCTTTGTCAATATTTTGCGAATGCTGAAAAAACAGCATGCTGTTTAGAATGCAAATAATTCACAATTTATTGTGAATTATTTTCACAATAAATGTGAAAATAATTTCACATTTATTTTCCTTCACGCTGATTGGCTGTATCCTTGGATAAACGTTAGACTGTAACTATTACCTTTTGTGGAGGTGCTAAGACAGTTTCCACTGTGCATAATAAGGCACAATTGGTGTTTGCACTATTAAAATAAGCAGATATAAGCATTTAGAGGGAGTCTCAAGTATTTGCAGATATCAGCAGATTGCGGGTTGCTGTGGTCCCGCCAATGCTGGGGGTCTACTGTCCTGTACTATGAAAACTTTAGTACAAGTGTCATAATTTACAAACAACAAAGTTGTGTTGCTTTGTCTATGGTTATGTCGGAGTCTTGAGGAGATGGGCAATCTGTTAGCTATGAGATGGTACATCCCATTTCCACAAATAACTTCCACCTCAAAATACACTTTCTTAATGTCTTTCATTAATGAGAATCTTACTTTGGGGAGTTTGCCTGTTATAAATCACGTTTCCATAAAATAAAACAAGATTAGATATTAATGAGTGAACATTTCTTTTGAAAGAACTGAATGTCTAGCGGTACATTTAGCTTTACTGTCTGCACAACACTATGGCCCTTGCCAAATGAAAACATATACCAACAATCATGTAGTTTCATGCACAAACAAGTTGTATGGCTAAGCTAAGACATTTTGAATTACTGGTACAGTGGTGGATGCAGTAGAGTTCTTAGTGTTTAAACAGACCCACCATACTGTGTGCCTAAGCTAACTAGGAAAGGGAAGACACACACAAATGAAATGTATCTACGTTGTATACCACTGCATGTTCTGGACAAAAGCTGAGTATTTACCTTAAATGGTAAAAAGAGGGAATTCACTGCTGCAAGAAGCCCCGCGGTGTCCGAAGCCTCCCTCTGACCACACATCACTATCTGAGGGAGAGGAAAAAAAACACGAAGGAAGACAATAAAAATGTGACACAAAGAAAAAACAATGAAATAATAAGATGGGGGAGTGCATGACTAGGGTGAAAGAAGACGGTTAAAAGGTGGCTTATAACAGGAAGGAAGAGGGAAAGGAGGTGGTGCAGGTTGGAGCTTTATTTGTAGCACTAACAAGGGAGGCAGGTGGTTTCTCTGAAACTGCCTGAATCCTTTGCTCGTTACCTTTCACCCAATCAACCTTAGACATCCCCTGCAGGTCATGTATGATGGACAGGAAGTGCCCCAACCCAGAGTCAGACCTCGTTATCTCCATCTGTGTTCTCCCGTTCCTTTCACTCCAAAACCTTTTCCTGCCCCGTGACAGAGCAACGTCGTCCTGTTAGCATCCCGGTTTCAGTGGTTTCAGGCTAAACTGAGGATGTTAATATTTCAACACTCGATTATATAACCCGACTTGAACAGCTCAAATAACCCAGTAAACGCACAAGAGGGGCAGTTATAACATGAAGAAAAAAATTATAATCCTTGTGTCCAGGGATGGAACAAGCGTCCTGGTCCGGGGGCTTGTCCTCAGACAACCTGGTGA
Organism: Alfaro cultratus; assembly: GCA_903066825.1. Lineage (NCBI taxonomy): Eukaryota > Metazoa > Chordata > Actinopteri > Cyprinodontiformes > Poeciliidae > Alfaro > Alfaro cultratus. The sequence goes on along the minus strand of CAEFZX010024924.1, from coordinate 54,118 downwards.
AGTTGAAATGAGGTGGAAAACATGCGGTTCGCTTTTCCGGCTTTGTAAATCACGCGAACGGGAAATTTCTAAACATCTGTTGAGTGTGGTATTTGCAAGAAAAGCAATTGCTCTTTCAGTTGTGTTTTCCTTCGAGGAACCGTTCAGGAGTTATGTCTGGTGGATGAGGGGAAAGCACTGAGGAGGCCTGGTTTGAATCTGCTAGTCATGGCCATTCTAAATGAACCAGAAGCTGTTTAAAACGCTGGTAAAATCCCGTATCAGTCATGATTGCACCTGTGCTGTGATTACCTTCTCTAAAACCTATGATAGAAAGATCAATCTTGAGATTGAAATGTCAAAAAGATACAGATTTGAAACCGAAACCGTGTAAATTTGAAGGAAATAGTAGAGCAAACTTGCTTTGGTGAGGAAGTTCATTTCATAGAATAATAAAAAAAAAGCATACAACAGGATATGAATCACAATCGTTCACTAAAATAATACCTTCCTGCTTATTCACACTCCTTTTCTAATAGAGCTTTCTCTTTTTTACTTTTTTCAGTGATGCATTTCTTCTTTGCAGCGTTCCCGAACAGAAATGTTCCAGCGCAATCAATACGCAGACGCTCATTGTTTAAACAGCTTCTTCCTCTCGTGCTGCATAATGTTTTCTTCAGTTTTTGTTACTCGGTAAAAGCCGTGTCTATTATGCTTGCTCCATTTGTCATGCGAGCAGAAACACTGACTACTTTCAGTAGGCGGACATGAAAATGAGTTCCAGGGAACATTCAGGTAAACAAACCCTCTCCCCCCCCAAGCTAAGCTGTCTTTCAGGCCTCACGACCGACAGATGAGAAACAGATGGGTTGGGTACTGCACAGTGGTCTATGATAACTACTCTGTCAATATTAACAATCTTGTATAGCGGGAATAGTTAAAGAGACCCAATAAGAGTCTTGATCTTAACGTAATGAAGCAGCGTACCTGTTTAAGTGTGTAGTGCTGGGCCATGAGAGCCCGGACCATCTCAGGCAGAGCTATGGGAATACTGGTCAGCCGGTCGGAGAATGCTGCCAGCAGCTGCTGGGACTTCTGGAGCCACTCTTGTCTTCCGGTGTAGTGGGACAGTCGCAGCAGATTGGAAGCTGAGATGGAGTTGGCGCTGGGCTCTGCTCCATCCTGATCTGTGACACACAGGAAGGTTCAATAACTTCATAAGCCTTTAATAGGTATTGACCTCTGACCATTCCTCATTGAACAAATTGTAGATATTTAAACTGTAGAATCCTGGTTCCTCTCTTAGGCCATCGTCTCATTTGCTCCCCCTACAGGTTTGCCATAGAATTTAGGTCATGGAAGAAGATTGATTTTTATGTCTAGTGAACTTTTCTGTGTTGATCTGGCATATTGTTTGGATCACTGAGCTACAGAAAGTCCCAATGAAAGTGAAACAAGTTATTGATTAATCTAAAGTTGATCGATCCTATTGATAGACTAACCATCAATTAATAAAAACCAATGAGGTGGAAGGTGGTGGTCAAAAGGTGCATGCATATTTTAACTACATGCTAAAACCATAGTGCCATCAAGTCCCATGACATCAAACTTTGTGTTAATAGAATCCTTGATTCTAAAAAAGATTCTAAAAAGATGACTGCTGAAAAGAAATTATTTTTGCTGACATTTTCTGTTGCCCTCTGAACAAGGTTTTTATATAATCATTAAGACCTTAAAAAGGTGTGTTTTGTGTTCGATCCTCATCTAAACACACATTCACCCCAGAGCTGTAAGGGGTTTTGATGTGGTCTGTGAAGTGATTGGTTCTTATCTTATACCAAGGTCTGGTTAGAGCTTGGGGACGATTTACAAATGACCTTTAACCTCTCAGCACGTCTGCATCTCAAAATAACGCCTGCGTTTCTGGGTGCTTCAGAATCCAAAGCCTGACTGCGTACCTTGGTTGCAACCTAAAAATAGCAACAGTAACCCGACAGAATTATTCAGCCGAAGCCACATGAACGTAACTATATAACACATATTCCATCGTTTTTGTGACAAGCATGAATTAAAAATCACAAAGAGACACGTGTGCACTGACGCATGAGAGACTTGCAGAACGAGCGTGATTTCACCCAGCTGTATGCTCTTTGTGAGCCCCGTGGTGGGGAAGACTAACAAACCTTCAAGTACACACACCAGGGTTTGGTAGGCGAGTGTGTTGCTTTCCACATGTCACGTTTTCCTTCTCTTAAGGAGCTCCGTCAAAAGGAGGTCGCAAACGCAAACCGAGAGAGAAAGCGTTGTGAAGGGAATTGCTGCTGCCATCGACAAAGAATACAGTCGCTGAATAAAACACTGCCTACACTTTCATCAAATTTTAAAGTCATAAAACAGTTTTTTTTGTTTTTTTTTACCTGGTGTACTCTAACTTGATGCGTCTGTAATATATTTCTTTCACCTGGGAGTACGTCTGAAAAGTGCAGCGCTGCCTCAGGAGACAAACAGTTTGCAGTCTCAGGAAACTCAGCTAACTGAAAATAAATTCAAAGAAAAGCAGGACAGAGTGTGGATGATTTTAACCTTCCTCTTCTGACACAAACACACACACAGACACACGGGAGTCTGGCAAAGGCTGAGACACGTACAGAGGCATCGCCTTGGAGGTAATCTGTCTACAGCTGACAGGCTACGCTGCTGGGAAAGGCGTCTGATGCCGTGTCGCTAATGGCTTTCAACCCGACGCAGCGCAGACGCCGTAATGGCACCATGAGTCCCCTCAGTTCCCTCAGAAGGGAAACCACTCTCGTGTCAGCTCCAATAAAATACAAGTGGGGCACACTTTTATATATGTACATGCATTCATGTGTGATATATGTACTGCTTACCAGGAGACGGGGGTCAGAAAAACTTGTAAGAGAAAGTTAATGGCAGCAATGACCTAATCCGAGAAAGAGACACAGCTGGGTACAAACAGACTGGAAGGGGAGAACAAAGATAACGGCATCAAAATGTTTATCAATGACTTCGTATGGGAATGAGAGAGAGTTGTTTTAATTATCCAACGTCTTTACAGAGTGTACTGCTTCTTTTGATTATTTTCCATAAGACAGTGGAAAAAGTCTAAATGTTGGTTGTACACTTGTATTGAAACTATAATTTCAATAAAATCTGCTTTTTTTTCTCCCTTTTTTATCAAAAGGGTAACTGAATGAAAGAAGAAAGACAGCTAAGCGAAACAAAACGTATTGGCCCAGGAGTATTTTCTTTCACTAAGTGACAGAAAAAAAAAAAGTCCACAAGGTTTGAAGCTGTTATGCCCAGAAAGGATTCTCTGGAAAGCTGTAAAGACAACATTTAAATAAAATCTGTCTAACATAATGTAAGCAAGAAAGATCTCAAAAAGCAACACATCATGCTCCAATCTAAAAAAATTCAAGAACAGATGAGAAGTTAAAGGAGCAGTATTATGTGTTTTCCAGGTACAAAGTGCCACTTCATAGCACAATCATGATACCTTCAGTTCATATAAAAATGGTGTATGTATCAAATATGACTTAAAAGAAATTAGACTTCATAATTTAATGCATTAAAATTGGGTCTCTGTCTCTTTAAAAACTCCTGCTCTTTCTGAAACTCTGCCTCCAGGAAGTCATCACAACATGGCTCCTCTATTAACCCTTTAACAAGGTTTTTACCAGCGTTGTACTGAGAAGTGAGCTCAACAGATTCACAGTTCGCAATGCTGAATTCAAACATCCCGCAACCACTTGAGCACGCGAGTAAAGTGTGACAAGAAAAAAAAAAAAGTAGGAACAACAACAAAAAACTAAACAAAAAAAACCCCACTGGAATGTCATCAATGACTTCATAAACGAAAGACGGCAAAACAAACTAAGCCTGGAGTACTTCCAATTGAAAACACAAAAACAAAAGGAGCACTTGAAGATGACGGAATATCTTTGTCAATAATTTGATCCTGGAAAACAACACAATAAATATAAAAGCACCAAATCAAGTGTACCTTAAAAACCAACAGAGAAAACAAAATTAATTCATCAATTTGAGACATTTTGAATGCAGAAGATGACTAGATCCAAACCAGAAGCTTGGACCTGACTGATCAAACGTAAACAATAGCTTGGCGTGCACATCAAGGTTACAGCCATTTATATTCATATCTGAGCTTTCACCTACCGGCACGCAACATTCAAAAGATACATTCTTATTTGTAAGGTTGCAAAATCATGTGAAGAATGCAGGGAGAGTCACAAATTAAGAGGTAAAAAATAAGGAGGTTAGTGAGAGACGACAGCAACAGAGTCGGGAAGTTGATTTCAGACTCCTGCTGTACTTTGGGGCGCTGTTCCAATCTGTCAGAAGCAGATGGACTGAGAGACAGACTGGAGACGAGTTTGACAGCTCTGGTGATCAAAGCAACTCGAGAGGCAGGGCATCAGTGTAGTAGGGGCTTTTTATGGCAGAGAGGTTCGAAGTGAGTGACTGACAGTTGCTAATGTTCTTACGGCGGACGGAGGAGTTCAATAATCCTCCCATCTTTTATCCTTCATCAAGTCACCTATCAGTCCATCCATCTCCTGCTGGCAGCCTCTTTTCTTGAAGTGTAGCAAATGAGTGAAAGTGGCAGGGATATTACAGTAAAGCCTTCCAGATCCTCTGAGCTTGAAACGATCAATATGGTGTAGGGTAACAGAGGGGAAGCAACAGATTCATGATGGACGAATAAATTAGTGAGTTTCTGACAAAAACAATCCGTCAAATTGTCTGTTGTTCCAATAATAAAGACATCTGTTCATACCTCTGCTTTTCATCAGGGTTGTTTTAGCCAAACCGCTGTGATGCGCAGCCATCTGCAGTGCCTGTGCGGTTCAAACCTTGAATTTATTCAGTGTTCGGCACTCTCCATCCCTCAGACTAGGCGAAAGCACAAAGGTCCACTGCAGCAGGAGTTCTAATCATCCACCTGTCCATCAATCCTTTCTTTATTTCACCCCTGAAGCTACGAACCCCTACAGAAAACCGATGCAGGCAGAGTTTCAAGCACCCCTCCTGAAACGTTGAAAACACATCGAGGTAAAAGACAAGCCCCGACACCATCAACGATGCTGGCTTATCTTCAACACAGGTCTGCACCAAGCATTGCTACAGGGTTCATGCGAGTTTCACCAACTCAACTTTAAGCGTTTTTAAGACAATAATGAATAAAATTCAAGACCTATAGGATGACAGAACTGTACAAAAGGTTGGCAACAGAAGTGAACCAGTGGCTAACATGAGCGTCATCCAGCTAACTGCTGATAAATTTACACCTACCCTTGATAGACAAGAAAAAGCTAGCTAGATTTTCTTCACCGTTTGTTCTACAAGAGAATTAATAAATGTCAGTAAATTTAAAAAATATGGTAAATCCAGTTACTGTGTGCAATTTAGTGACAATCATAGTTTTTCTTAAAGTAACTGGCATGCTGAAGAAGCCTTTTTAATATCGGAATGTTTTTATAGAGCAATATTTCTGTTTGTGGTGCTATGAATGCTGTGATATGCAGTTAGTCCCGTACGGTTACCTAAAAAAATAATAGTTTTATTTATCATAACTTTTGTACCACAAAATACTGTGATAAAATTTTGTCCATATCTCTCACCTTTTCTACTCGTCAGATAGTGTAAATCAAACATCTCAGGTCTTCGTAAAAAAAATAAAAAATTAGCAGCTCTTATGAAGATACATTTGGAAATCTTGAGTTTAAATAGGATTGCTCTTCAGTAAAAGAGTAAGTTTGATGTTTTGGTTCTCTCTGAACGTCAACCACTTTTATGAAGGCAGACTTGTTGAATTGCTTGTTAACGCAAATAATGAGCGAGGCTATCACGCACCCTCCTTCAGTCGCAGCAGAACGGCTGCGTCGCTGGGCTCGCTGCAGAAGTAACCTCCGCCCTGGTTGTCCCAGAACAGCGCGTCCTGCCTGGCCTGCAGCTCCTCGGCCCACCGCAGCCACTCCGTCTGGAACGTGGCCTCGTACAGGTCCAGCAGGCCACAAACGACGAAGGCGTAGTCGTCCAAGAAGCCGCAGATAGGCGGGGATCTGGGCGACGCGCAGAGGGAAAAGATGAAATGAGGACATTAATCATTAAGTATTTATCGTTGGAGCAATGTGGAAAAGAACTTTGATGAGCTCCACTGGTGAACTAGTTCAGGATCTTGTTTTTCGGGGGGTTTTTTTTTTTTTTTTACACTTCATATTTTATACAGTAACTGTCTGTGCAAACCAGAACAGAAATCCAGAAAAAAAAAACCACACTCTCAGGTAGGGCAGAGAAAAAGATACACAGATATGATTTACAATATATAAAAAGACAGATCTGCAAATAGTAAGCACACCTCTAAATAAGAAGTTATAGACACTCACCAAGGGCATGAATACCATTAAAATTTGAGACCTTTAATTATTTATTTAAACCTTTTTTGTCGAGGATGTAGTGATTGTGCAACTTTTTGGATAAGAATTATATGCACATGATTACATTTATTTTACACCCATTTCCCCCCAGTAAATGTTTGGTTAAACCTCTTAAGAAGTTGCACTTCATCCTCATGGTTGTTTTACGGCTGAATATTTAATCGTACTGCTTGGCGGAATTGGTACAGTTAACTTAAATTGGTAGTTTTATTTATACAAAAACCAAACTTTTAAGTTAAGTCCACAAATTTTCAACAATGTCAAGGTTTTGGAAAGACCAATCCAGGAGCTAACTGTTCGTTTTAGGGATGCACAGTTTACAGTTTTCTGGCCAATTGGCAATCTTTGAAAAGCTCGACTTGGCGATTCCGATTTTTGGCCAATAACAATTATTTTACAATAGAATAGAATACATTTTATTTATCCCCAAGGAGAATTGCTTTTTTGTTGAAACCTACTCCATCTTAGGCAATAAATGCAAAGTTTGTAAAATATATATATACCTAAGAGTGATCATTTCAAAATGACTAGATATAAACAAATAAATAAATAACAAGCAATCACATGCAATATATTAATCAATAAATAACCTATCAATGAGCGCAGAAAAAGTTTGAATCAAATAGCACAGACTTATTTATGACTGACACTGTGACATAGTTGCTAAGATGGTAACAGTGGGGTGCTTATTGTTTATGGAGTGGGAGTTAATTTCTTGGCCAATGGAAAGCTGGGCTTCACAGTGAACAGTGATGGTGTTTATTCTCTAATTTGTGGCAGGTTTAAGTCTTGGTAGTTCCTTGTACAAATCTATTGAGTTAATAGAACTTTCCCATTAATCTTCATGCTTTAATGAATAGTAAATCTCAGCTTTACAAAATCAGAAATTCCATTCAGTCAAGAAAGACGTCTACGAAGCAAAGGGTACATCTCTGTTTCAAATTCTTTAGAGTCATCAAGCCCTTCTTCTCCATGTCAAAAACAACTGTGGTTGGCAACGGCTGATACTGATTCTGAAGTACTTTCTTCCTCACTGAGGGTACTGAGTCACCACCTTTTATAAACTGTTGTTATTCCACTGTACCCTGTCCCTCCAGTTCTCACAACGCCACCTCCTAGATGAGTGAGTGCACGAGGACGGACTGTGACAGGAGGCCAGATAGTGCTGTGTCAGGCGAGGCTGATGGTGGAGAGGGTGAAAACCTAAAAGTGATTTGGAGGAGATGAAGTGCATTCTTGTGAGAGGTCATAAAAGAGCCATGAAGTCACGCTGCAGTGAGACAAGAAATCGGCTGCGGCATCAGTCGAGTTAAAAGGAGTCAGCAAGAATCAGGATGGGTATGACAAGGTTGCAAATGTTCGGGAGGGGGAACTGATATTCACATTTTCAAGCAGTTGTTGCAATATATAAATTAAATACTTGAAACAAATTTGTTTGAATTGGCTTCAGTGCTTTCATAAAAAGCAAGCAGCTACTAGCAAAAGGTGGAAGCAACACTAGAAGTTGTTCACAAGAAGATGGCCCTTAGTAGATGCTGCATTGCTACAACCACAAGGTGGCAGCTCTGTGCATCAAGTGAGATGCTGTTAAAGTTTAAACGATTTACCCAATCACTTACGTTTAGTCATGATGGAAGTAATGCCCCAGCTTGACCGTAAAGGAAACTACGCTATGAAGCTTACCAGAATTTGCGTGTGTTGTAAACAACTATACCCCACTGTGAAGAGAGAAATGTGGAGCTGAACATCTTTGCTAGCAATAAAATGTCTAAACCCTACCGCGGTCTTAAGAGCCAGGGTCCTGTGGACGGCGGGGTTGCACTGACAATACATGCACTTTTACAAAAGTTTTTTAGTGTGTTTATGGAACTGACAGTCTGACTAGACAAACACCACCTGCTCTCTTCCCCACTGTCCAACCATGACATCTGCTGCGCTCTTCCTGAGCGTCAAACTAAGACAGCAGGAGGCTTAAACATTCCTCTTGGTTCAATTTTAATTGCTCAATATTTAGAAGCGTGGCCAACATGAGCTAAATGACTTTGTTAACTTCTTCCGCTGTTGCTTCTAAACTTACAGGCAGGAATCCTTAAACTAGCACAGTTCCTTCTGTTTGCTGATTTGCCTGGTTGAAATTCTACTGAAGAAATCCACCTTGACGGGAGAAATCGAATTGCGCCTGGCAATTTCCAGGCTAATTGGGAACTAATTTATATTTAGCAAACCGGCTGTTTTGTTACTGGTAACAAAACAGCTCATTCCCTAAGTAAAACTACTCTCCACCTTCCTTCTGCTCCTCAAAGACGTAAATGCATTCAATTTTCGGTTGGCAGGAAGGAGCCCCAGAAAATCCACAGCACCAACCCCACATCCTATTAACCCAGTTAGTCTCAGCCCCTACCATTCCTCCTGGTAAATGGGCTTGCGGCCAGTACCTGCCCCAGTACTTATAGAAGCTGAACCAGGTCTGAGAAATGAGCCTCTGTAAGCACTTTCGAAGACGACACCATTCTGAACGGGACGGTAATGAATGAGACGGATGCCGTGGAACAAGGCCAGGGCAGTTAGGCACAAAGTGTGTATTTGTTCACGTATGTGTTTCAAATTGATTATGTTCCATCGAGCAGGTTGTGGGACTCTTGGCACATTTTTCTGCTGATTCAATAGCATTTCACACTCACTCATTCACAGTAACTGGGACACAGTGGCTGGCCAACAAAACAAGGCCAATTGAAGTTGTTGTGTTGGATCAATAAGAGAGTCAGTATTTGACTTTAAGGGTCTGAGACTAAAAATCTTAACATTGTAATACACTTACTGAATGATATTAATTTAGTTAGTTAAAATTAAGAGTAGAAAGAAAAACTCTCATCTCAGCCATGAGAAATTTAGTCTGCAACATCAGTTATTCAGTAGGCCTTGAAAGTGAAATTAAAACAATCATGTTAAAACATGCAGCCTGAAAAATCCAATAACTGAGCTGCTGGATAAAAACACAGCGTTACAACAACCAGGTTGCATGGGACCAAGACGGCTGAAAACTTACTTACCCAGATATTATGGTTGCCTGTTTTCATGCAAACAACCATGAACATTTCATAGCTTTCTACAGTTTTAATATAAGAACCTTCTTTTGATGGAATACTTAAATATTTTTATGAAAAGGTGAAACATGCTTTTAATTATTTATTATTCTACTATATTTAAGACCAAACACACAAGAAAAAGTCTGCATAGACTGGCCTCAAAAGGCAAAATTAAGTGACCATATTTTACCATTTTTGAGCTCAAACAACAAAAAAATTTTTTATTACAGTTCAAATATATTTATATAGATACAGGGATGTTGTGTTTTTGACTAAATAGTGTAAAACAAGTTTAGAGTAGACAGGTAGGATTTACTTGCGTGTAATTACTGATATGTATCTGCAATGCAGGGTGGGCTCTATTTACTAATTTGGCATTTTTATTAAAATTTTACCTGTGCATGCCTCACTATTCATATTTTTATTTGTGAAAGAGTTTAAAAATCATGGCTTTTTATTCCCCCTGCCATTTTGCAATCATTTGACCTTTTGTGGGGGTCCATCACATAAAATCCAATTCTGTGGTCGCAAAAATCAAGCAATTTAGGGGTTTTTTTAAGAAAAGAAATGTCTAAATCCAATCTGTCTGCTTGTTATTTTTTCCAAATCTCTTTTTTTCTACATGTAGATTGTGGATGGGGTATAATGAGGAAAAAACTACAAAATTTGTTGCAAAAATATTTCTCAAGTAGCACCACAAAATCAGTGATTTTGATTGCAAAAAAACATAAATAATCATGAAATCCTGAAGGGAATGCCTGATAAAGTATGTGAAAAAGTTTAAACGGTATGAGTACTTCACAAAGCACTGTATCTTACATCTGTTGCACCTCCATCTGGTCTCCGCGGTAACAAGATCGGAGCATGTTCTGCTGATCGGGGTCCCACAGGTGCTCCTTCAGGAAGTTTCCCGCTTGCACCGCTCTCTCCAGCAGCACCTCGTTCCCCAGCACAGCTCCAACCCGAGCGAAGGCGGATAGCATCAGGCCTGCAAGGGAGGAAGCGGTAATAATGATGCTCATGGTGGTGATTAGCTCCAAAATAACTCCAGCTCATGTTAAAACATCACGTTCCCTTGCCAAGGTGCCAATGTGTAGCCCGCGCCAAAATTCCCAGCGCAGTTATTTCTGCCCCCCAAACCTCTATTTCTCACTTTGAAGTTTCCCCAAGTTTTCTCATCCCTCACTACATCCTTCCCTTCCTCCCTCCGTCCGTCCCTCACACCTCTTTCATGTAGAGTATCAAAGCCAATGGTGCACAGCCCGGTCTTCAAAGTGAGGCGGCGGCGGACAGGTGATTAATGGAGGAGTTTGTTCATTAGAGAGGAGAAGAAGAGGTTCGGGACTAATTGGAAAGTTCTCGGGATGGCAGGGCCTCATTACCTCGCTAACATACCGTCAGGAGACATCCGGTGAAGAAACCCGACTTGTGGGTGAGCATGACTGTTTATAAGTGTGCTTAGTAATTAACTGCATTTTTAAAAATGATGGGCAAAGCAATGGGAAGGAGCGTTAAAATTAGCGCCACGTTAATGTGGAAAAACAAAAGTTTTATTAATTGATACGCTTTTCTCCACCTTGCAAAACTTTATCATAGTTTGTCTCGTCACAACTGCAAACCTCAGTGTATGTCACTAGATGTGGGTTACGATCCAAAATGGAAACCGTACAAGACACGGTTTTCCACTATTGATCCTTCACTGAATGGACAATCCCCACTGTTAAACATGATGGTTTGACTGCAGTTTTTGCACGTTGATGTCAATGGATGTTTTCCATCCAGTCTTTGGGCTGGGTACTTTTACAAATAGATTAGGCAAAAACGTACCCCAAAGTTCATATCCCAAAAGGCTAACAATTGCAAGTGCAGCGAAAGGAGGTCCAACAAAATGTTGAGTCACTGGAAGAGGAAACATAAGTTTCCACACATTTCAGATTTTACTTAAGAATAACTGGAAAAACAGTAGAAAAGATTGCTTCCACGTCACACTTAGGCAGCGCTTTGTGCTGATAACATGAAATCCTAATAAAATACATCAAAGGTTTTGTTGTGATATGACAATCAGTAAAAAAAAAAAAAGGTATTGAAATCTGAGATTTGCTGCTTTTACTTTTCGCTGCCTTGTCAGTCTTGGACTTTACCATTCCAGGAAGCCAGCATCTTGGTGTCCAGGTGGGGTCGCGGGCGAATCTGCCTCACTTCTGCCATTCTGCCTCTGGCTGAGGTCATGAGTTCGTTGAATTTCTCAACCGTGATGCCAAAGTGAGCAGCTGTTAGCTCTGCTGAATAACGGACGATCAGCACATTTTTCCCCTGCAGCTCCCCGTGTGGATCCTGGCAATAGAGAGAATAACCTCTTCACCAACACTGACCCTTAACGCCTGTGACGGTCGCCATGTTGACGAGCGGAAACTGTCAAAAGCAGATATGGCTGTAATATTAAAATAATACAATCAGACCTGCTCAGCTGCAACGTTGCCTTGCTCCTTGACTCCGTAGTGGTGCATAAAGACGTCTGCGAGCGTGGCGGCTCCTACCGCGCCCTCTACCACATCAGGCAGGAGCTCCCGCACTTCTGAGGCTGTCCACACACAGAAGGCTCCCTCTCGCTTCTCCAGCCCCCCGGATGCTGGGACGGAGTCAGCATCTTCTGCACTGTAGAAGCCTCCAGACTGGAAGACAGCGCAAACATTGCTAATTTATTAACACGACTGGTAAAGATGTGCAAAAAGGATCTACAATAAATAAATCCATTAAAAATTTATGAGGAATCAACTATGACAGAAATTTTGTGGGGACAAAAATTTTCACATAAAAAACTGTTACGACAAAATACCTGGAAAAACGTTTCTAGAAACTTCTACTTAGCTACTTAGTTTATTCTACCATTGGCACAATAAACAGTAGCAACTGTTATTAAAGTGAAAGTTGGGTCTTTCATCAAAATAATGATCCAAATCATTAAACCAAATCAACACATGACAATTAAATACTTCGAAATACTGACAGGAGTACCACTAATACTGCAACCAAGGATTTTGATCAAAATAATTATTTCCTAGCAGATGTTTTTTCCCCACTGAATAAATATTATAAAATTAAAGATGAGATATTTTAAAAATTCAGTCAGATATTGGGGGAAAAAAATCCCTACATTTTAAGATTTAACATTTTTTACAAATTTTTACCAGAGGTGACAATAAATGTTGCCAGCAACATAAATAAATAATGACGCTATAAAGACAATTGCAGAATTTTTAAGACATAGATATGCAGATATAAGTTATTTCTGTAGCTGCACCTGCTTCCCTCCTGTCTTATAAAATATTTCCAAAAACAATTTCTCAGTAATTGTTTACATTTCTGTAAAAAAAATTTGTCAATGCATAGACCAATACTTTCAGGAGTTCCCTCAAGGTGAGTTATGAGCTGACTGCTGTTTAACTTTCTTCGTTTTGGGTCAAATACAACATTTTGCAAAAGTATTCTCATGTCATACACTTATTCAAAATTTGTGACGTCACAAGTCTTTTGCTGTTTTTCTTCCAATGTTACCCTGAGATTATCCAACATATTCTGTTTGCTAATTAGGTGACTTCTGAATGTAATTGGAAGGACTTGATTTTAATCAGTACTTGGGGCCATTTACAAAGCCCCAAACCAATTTTCAAATTTTATTAGTAAAATTTTTTTCAAACTAAGAACCTCTTCCTGAAGGTCTCTCATATAAAATCCCAAAATAATTTGCAGTTGCATTTGGAAATCCTCAAAGGTTGAGAATACTTTTCCGACATTTTATGTCTGACCGCCGATTAAACAATGCTCTTAATCTAAGCCTAAGAAAGCACTAACATTACCGCCATATTTGACGGTACTTTATGAAGACCTACAAACCCATGTAAACTCTCTGGTTGTAATGTAATGTAACAGTTAGCAGAACTCAGGGACTCTGCCTCCCTAAAGGAAACGACACAGCAAGTCACAGAAAAAAGTGAAGAGTCTCTACAGAAAATGATCCTGGGCATGGTACTTTATTAGATTATAATTACTTCATAAATCTCAGATAATTCAACAATAACAGTATGGTTTTAATTGTATGCTCTGCTCACTACTGTCCCCTCATTAATCACAGAGGAGAAAGGCTGACCTGTACAGGAGAGCGAAGCTTTAACAGGATTTGTCAGCAATGTTCCACCCAGGGCCCCAAGGGACGTACGAACATACTAGCAGTACTCAAGAGCAACTAAGACAGTTTTCACACAAAAGACAGCAGTCAAGCTGTCGATGATTCACCTTGTCACTCAGGTCCCTGGAGACGTACAGCAGTATGTCCTTAGCCACGTCTGCGTAGAACTGCTCACCTGATACCTGGAAAAGAATGGAAAACACCTGCATGAGGGCTATGATTCAACCAGAGTTCGACCCCTAATAGTATCGTCTTGTGATTTATCAACAGGATGTTCCCAGCAGAACCCTACAAAAGTGCTCAGGCTACTTGTATATCATCATTAAGCACAGCAAGTATATGTGGCTGTATTTCAGCTCATGTCTGTTGGGTCTTTGTTATTTAGTTCGAGTCTACACACCGAAAAATAAACAGGTCAGTGCAGCAGACTCTGAGGAAGATACCACAAACTCTGAGACTCTGATTCAACTAGTTTTTACCTAATCCTAAACAAAACACAACAAAACCCCATCAATTGTGAAATGCTAAAGGCTCACCCAAGTCTCACACTCAGGGTTTTTGTCTGGCTCAGTAAAGTGCCAGTGAATAACTTCTTTACCATCCTCAACATTCTGTCTGCTGTAGTTCACTGACAATTTTTAGGATCCACCTATTCTCTAGATCTGTGATGATTATCACACAAAGAAACTGTTGGGAAGAAGGTATAGCAGAGACTGTACTTCCTACCACAATGAAAAACTATCTTGGTACAGTGTAATTTAAGGTACAGTCTACGACACTGCCATCCTGGACACAAACTGTTTGGGTTTTTACATTCAGGTCAATGCTATAGAGAATCATTTGCAGAATCAAGAAGGTTTCATCTCCCATGTTGCTTCTCTGATGAACACAGTTGACACCTTACAGAAAGAGTAGTGAGCTACTTTCCTGTGAAACAGAAATACACATACTGGCACTGTGTTACAACATATGTTGCACAAATTACGAGTGTAAGTACATATACACTTACTTTGTTTTTATCTCCTCTAATGAAGTTTACATTTAATGTCTATAGAGTGTGAGCATGTGAAACTGAAGTCAAAATCCTTGTTTGTAAGCACAAACTTGGCCAATAAAGTTGATTCTGAAGAGAAACCCAAACCTGAAAAGCGGTTATGTAAGCCACAGCCAGCTGAGCCTGGTCATACAGCATCTTCTCAAAGTGAGGAACGTGCCACGAAGAGTCCGTGGAGTAACGATGAAAACCCTGGAAAAACAGCCACAGAATGAGGTCGTTTCCAGTAAAACTGTTAGAAAAGACATACAGCAAACACCAATGCTGTATGACTAAGAAAATGAAGCTCTAACTGTCTCACTGGGCTTTTAACAACTAATATTTATCTCACCACAACACACACTGAAGAGAAGGGGAAGGAAAGTTAAAAAAAAAAATACATCTACAGTAAACTCTTGGTTGGAGAACCACAGCACAGAGTGGCATCTTAGGGTCACTGGCCCTTTTAGATGTTAGGGATCCCTAAATGTGCTACTGTCAAAGTTGTAAACATGGAGTTTGCTGAACTCAACTGAGACTTTAACTGCAACTGTGCGCTCTGGTCAGATTGAGAGGGATTACAGGAGAATGTAGTAAATTGGGGCTGTGCACAGTATTCACATAAAGGTTGGATTTTCTTCTAAATCTTTTGACACAAGACAACGTGGCTGCAATTTTAAAAATGTCTATTTTAAGGCTTTTTACACATATTTACCAGATGTACACAAAACATATCCAAGTAAGGAAGGACATGCAAATGGTTGAGTTTCCACAGGTAGTTAACCTTTTTATTAGCAGTTGGCATAAATAAACTACTCAACTGACATTAATTGTATGGTTTTCAGTTTGGATGGTAATCAGGTTCCAGTTGAATTAAATGATTAGGCTGTATTGAAATGACTTGAATTTGTTAGAGGTTAAACTTGACCCAAAATGGTTTTATATACAACTGGATAGGAATTGGATCAGTTTGTAAAGTACAGCGCCTTGAGGTTGCATTTCTTATGAATCTGTGGTTGAAAAATAAACTGAATTCTGCTCACAACAAAAATATCACATTCATTACATAACAGCGTAAACACACTTTTACCGTTTTACCACAAAGTCAGAAAGTTAATTTGCTCTTTCTTATATCCAGCCTGCTGTCTGATACTGTTACAACCAGATAGTTAGGTTTCACAACAACTGATTTACAAACTGATTTTATACAGAAGACACAATATTTGTATGATAAATTTGCAAACATTTATGCATGAATAATTTCCTACGTTCCCAGCATGGATACGAACCTGTGCAATGTGGTCGTGGATGCCTCCCAGTGCCATCATTTGGAGTGTGTGCAAGGCCATCTGGAGTGCCTCGACCCCCTCTGAGGTGGAGCAATTCACGGACCAATAAGACATGAGGAACATCAGATTCACTGTAGAGGGACAGAAAGACCAGCTCACATGAGTTCTCATCCAGCTGATATACATCTGTAAAGCAGGTCTGAACTGTAATGCAAACAGAACAGAGGATGGGAAGAGCTACCATTTTCTTTAGCCTTTTAAGCTAAACCATCAGGACAAATGGAAACTAGAGAGTTGCAGATGAGCACTCTGGCTCTGGGTGAGTCTACCTGGTGAGGGGAACTTTGGAGCATCTTTAAAGCCTCCGTACTCTTCCTCATAGGAGTGGGCCAGCTGCTGGAAGCAGCGATTAGCAACGTCTGGGGCCAAGGGAGGGCTTTCTCCTGGGTTCGCAGTGATGGTAGTGCCTTTCTTTAGAGCGTCCATTATCCTCTCACCACTGGACTCTAAAGTCGCTCGGTTGTTCTGCCACTGCAGAGAGGAAGCCACTTTTCAGAGCCTCTAAATGAACACATTGAAACGTGATGTCACGCATGCAAGATCTTGCCCCCAGCTCCCTGCTGGAGGGCAATAACTGCTCAATAACAATGACTGCAATTGGTTTTAGTTGTCAAAGTGTCAAAATAACGCGCTAAATCTTAAATGTAAGCGTGACGTATCAAAGAAAAAGGGATGCAGCTTAGCTACTAATTGCCAACACTATGACATCTAGATATGGTTCAAGAGTATCGCAATTCACAGGTCAGAAAAAAGTTCTAATTTTAAAAAAATTAAAAAATAGTGATGGTGAGAGAAGTAGGCCAGTTATGGTAGCTTGAAAAGGAAATCGGACCGACCTATCAGTGCACGCTTAATATATAAGTCACTTCTTAATATTTTCAGTTTAATTATCGAGTGTTTCTACAAAGTGCTGCCACCTGCTCAATGATTCTCATCAGAACTGTCTTGAAGCCTGGTCTTCTTCCTTGATCCCTCGGGGGGAAGTAAGTACCTCCGATAAAAGGTCGAAGGTCGGGAGTTAACCACACACTCATGGGCCAGCCTCCACCACCACTTGTAGCCTGACATGAAGATAAATAAATAAAACTAAATGCAAAAAACAGCCTTTGCTGAGAAAAAAGTCTAACATGAAATACACAAACCTGCACAAAGGTCATGTAGACCTTGTCCACGTCGGGTCTCTCTTCTCTGTCCAGTTTGATGCAGACAAAGTTGTCACTGAGGATTTTTCCAATCTCCTCATCTTTGAAAGACTCTCTCTCCATAACGTGACACCAATGGCACGTTGAGTAGCCCACTGGTGGTTGGAGACGATCATAGAGAGTCAGTAGGCATAACTATAGCAAATGCAGAGTGCTGAGAACAGGCATTTTGTCACTTTAAAGTAAATCTTTTGATAAGTGGTGTGAAGGTTATATTGTCTTAATTTTACAAAATCAGAGCCTGGTAGCTACTTTGAATAATTAATTGAGCTTACTGTTCAGTTTGATAACTGGGAACAATTGGAATATACATATGCAAGATTAAGTTGAAATCAGCTAAAATTTGTTGTGAATTGGCAATATATAGATGAAATTGAATTGAATTAAAGCCTTTCTTTATATTTCATGAAGGATCCCAACTGATATATATATTTTTTTCTTTTGAGATTCTCCGTTTTGAATTGACTGAAACACAACAAAATCCAATCATTTGGGATTAAGTAATAATAATGTTGAATTGAACATCTTACCTGATAAGAAGATGGGTTTGTCTTCCCTTTTTGCCTTTTCAAATGCCTCATGTCCCCATGGATACCTGCAAAAACAGACAAAAAACAAAACAAAAAAATCACATTTTAACATACCAATTTATTAAGATGAATAAATGTCAGATTTAAAGGGTCTCACCAGTCGACGGGGTTGTGTGCATGTTGTAACAGGTATGGCGACCGCTCATTGGCCAACCTGTTTGTGTGTTTGGGATGCGTCGACGGTGGATGGCTGCTCCCTGATGCCATGCTCAGGAACACAGACGGACTGAACATACAGCAAAAACACAGCCACTACAACGACCAGTAGTTTTATCTTTATTTCAATACACAAACTTGGTACCACTGTGTATTACTTTGACATGTATAAGCGGAAAATGTAAAACGGACACACTGTTAACTGGAATTATAACTATACTAGGGCTGAAGCTAACAATTATTTTTATCAATTGACTATTCTATCAATTATTTTTGATTAAATCAATTCGTTGCATTAAAAAATTGTCCTATTTTGCAGATTTGCACTTGAACCCTTTTTCAAACAGTATTTGAAATACATTAAAAATATGCAAGTAAGCAAATAATTCAATTACATTTTTCAGTAAGAAAACAAAACTTTTGCTTAAAATGAAGTAAAATAGAATACTAGAATGAATACTTGATCATTTGTAGCAAACATGCATCTACAGCTAAAAAAAATAAGGTCTACTATTCTGTTGATTAATTTTGGGTTTATAACTCAATCGCAAACGGTGCTTAATGGGAGACAGCCTGGATCAATTTAAATTGCTTCTCAAAACTCATTTTTATTCTTTGGCATTTATTTGAAGTAGTGTTTGATCAATTTGTGTTATTGTCATTCTTGTGCAGCACTTTGGTGCAGTTTTACAACTGTTTTTAAGTGCTATATAAATGCATTTGACATTGAGACGTGTTTTACAGAATTTGAACCAAATGAAGCTAAAACTGTCACTAGAGGAGTTAATCCTAAATTCAAGATAAATAAGTTATTTCAAGAGTTTTGTCTTAATCCTGCTCTCACTGTGTTCCATCAGCAAATGGCCATTTTCAGAGCCTGTATCCTCCAGTTAATGTTTACTCAATTGCTAAATTAGTTGACAATTATTTCAATAATCAATTACCGTAGTCAAGATTAATTTGATTAATCGGTTCAGCACTAAGCTATATACTCTTTCTAAAATTGTGCCGCTCAATGAGACAGTCATAGAGCCACAGTCTTCAGTCAAAGGCCTTTTCAGTTTTGTTGCTAGACCTCTCCTACTCACAGCATCACAGGAAGCAACGACTGTTTGAAGATACTTGGATGATACTGTATGAGTTATGTCTGCATACAATTTCCCTTCAGGATAAATAACATTTTTTTTTTTTTTTACTGAATTAAATTTCTGAATTTATTTTCTATAAAAAAATATTTTTAATGCAGCTGGCTGGCATTAAACTGTAATAGATTCATACAGTATAGGTTACAAGGTTAAGAAATTGCTAACTTCAGGCAGGTACACCACTCAGGAAGGGCCAAGTCAAATTTCTATTTGAGGAACATGCCAGGATCATAAACTTTGGTTGCAAAGGAAAGTAGGCTGAAGTACAAGAGCTATATGAAAATGCAATAAAGGGCAGGGGGGTGGGGCAATTATATTTATACACCTATGTTGGCTGCAACAAATGCATTCAAGTGTTTGATATGATTGGCAATGATACTTTTAAATTTTGGATAATTTTTATTGCACAAGGGTTTTTAAGCAGAACTCCAAACTTAAATGTTCTTGTTAGCCTTCCAAAAGAGGTCTTCCTGGAGCGCTTTTCATCACTTTGTAAAGCTAATGCGCCTGAGCTTAAGGTAAAAACCCCCCTCATGACTGGACATTGTCCTTTATTATTTTCTGCTAGCATGTGAAATTCATGGCTTCCCCAATTAAAGCAATTTAATTCCTGAAACGGAAGCTCCACATCACCCCACTACTACCACCATGTTTCTGCACAATTCATAATATAATACAGCAATTATATTCACAGTATGCTAACAGCTATAGGTGTCGATATGAGCCAAATGGTTGCAAGACAAAACCTATTTCACGTTTGCGCAGTACCAGGTAAGCGGACTATCTGTCGAACTCCATTTCATTGTTTTACAATTTAATATAACTAGGCTTGCAGGTGTAGATTCGTCCTCGTGTAAGTACGAGCGAACACCTTACGACAGATTAAGTCTTTTCCTTACTGTCGGCCGAAATATTTACATTACAAAAGCAATGAATATATGAATTTTTGATATGCGAGCCGCACCGGTGTGGCTAATTGTCAGTGTTAGCAAAGACACGTCTGGACGTTCTCATGGTAACCGGTAACAAAAGCTAACGCGTGCTGTGAAGATAAGTGCTGTAACATTTTTATCTGTGCCGAATTTAAGGAAAGGGTCTTTTAACTTGAATTTATCGTCTTTGTTCAGCAGTGCACTCCTCTTGACAAAAGTTAACGCTTTGTCATGTTAAATACCAGTTTTCGACTGGTTTCAAGTGGCGCTAACTCTCCACTGTTATAATTTCACAAGGAACAAAATGACAACGACGCACTGTGAAATATCGAGCGCTCCTTCCTGTCATTGTCAGTTGACAGGACGGTAATGTAATTATTCTGAGCTAGCCTTATTACCTGAGGTAGCTGGCCGACACCGGCTGTGGTTGGAGGAGCAGCTGTGACCTGCCTCTCAGTGGACGTGGAAGGTTTTCGAAACCCCTCGCGGGACCAGCTGAGCTCCGCCGCGGACTGTCAGCTGTTAGAAAGGACGCGGCCACGAAGCGTGCGGTCCCCGCACGAGAGCCTCTAAACGCCGACCAACGCCATGCCTGTCTCAACATCCTAATCCACTAAGTGCATTACTTTAGCGCACTAGCGTTAGCTGCTTTATTGACATACAACAGGCTACACTTCCATGCACGGAAGACACTCTCTTGCTGCATTCTCCTCATTCGACACAAGATGGCGCTCGAGGCCAACAAAATCAAGTTCACACGAAGCACTGATCTTGGTTTCAGAGTTCTCAAAGTCTGGCAAAAATATTCAAAAAGATTAGAAGTTTTTAAAAATATTTCAATTTCCATTACATTAACTAGCTTCTGTTTTTTTTTTTCTTCTTCCTTCTCCTTCCGTCCTCCATTCTCTCTGTATCTGTCCTTTCTTTTTCCTCCCTTGTCCTTCCTGCTTTCCTTCCAATTTCCCCACCTTGTGCCATTTCTTCCCTTCCATCTGACTGTCCTGTTTTTAAACTCCATTTTCTGCCCATTTCCTCTTTTCTTCCATATGTCCTACTTCTATTCCTTTCTCCTATCATTTAAGTTTTTCTTTCATTCCCTTTGGCCTTTCTTCCTTCTGTGTATATTTTCTTTATGCCTTTCCTTTTTTGTCTTACTGCCTCACTTGCTTCTCTCTCCTTTTTTCTCCTTTCACTGTGTTCTATCTTTCCTTCTCTTCCTCTACTTCTGTCCTTCCTTTTTTCTGCCGTTCACATTCAAGCTGTAGAAATATCAACAAATCCCATGTAAACTCTTTGTACTGAAAATAAATGTTTTTAATTTGATCAGAACTGTTGACTTTTTTTTTAAAAAAAAGAAATGAAATCGGGATAATTATGGAAATTACATGACAATTTTGCATTAAATCTGTTCCATTTAAATTTGACCATCTGATGCCAATTTATGCAGAAGATTGCTGTATTTATGTCGCTCAAGAATAAAAACAAAATGCGTAGAAACAAGACGTAAAGCATCAAGTGACTTTTTAAGTCTTCTTGATATATATAAAAATTCATCTTTAACAAAAAAGACAAATAAATAAAAGAGGTAGACACGTTTTCATCGTCGTTTCGCCCGTTTCAAGTTGAGCTTCACAATCGTTGCGACGAAGTCATCTCGAGTCACCACGTCTGAGGCCACGATGTTCATTGGCGTCTTGTCGTATTGCTGGTTCACCCACCGTAGCAACTTTGGCAGACCCCTTCGCACGACGTTGGTGAAGTTGTCACAAATGCGAAGGATGTACCTGAGGATCCCGCTGTCATGTGGTAGGGTCGGATTCAAGCCACAGACAAAGAAATCTGGACATAAAGGAACACAGATGTATTCAGAGGCACTGAACGCGGCGTAAAGACACAAGTCGTAGCCGGTAAAAGGGAACTAAGCCAACGAATGGCTGTGGAAACGAATACTCACACTTGGAGGATTTCTCCTTTTCCAAAGCCTGACAGAGTTTGGCTGTAATTACTGCACGGTCCATACTGTTGCCATAATAATAAGTTATCCTTCTCCATAACACAGGCTGTTGAAATAGTATGTTGTCGTATGAGACTATTATGTTTTTGCCTTGATTCCAGCAGCTCTTCAGGGTGGGAGAGTCCTGTGGTGACACATTATTGTTGTCCCTTAATACTTTCGAGAGATTTAGGACCAAACGATGGTCAGCAAAAACATTACCGTCTTCGGGAGGAGTTTGTTTCCAAACAGATTTATCATGAAGGTGATGAGGTGGTCGTGAAGTTTTGTGGAGATCTTTGTGTCAAACCCCTCAAAGTGGGATAAAGATAAGATGATGATTTCTTTAGGATGGCTCTCTGCCCACGTGTTTATTTCCCCGAGTACAGTCTGAAATTGGGGGTTTGGGGTAGGGAATACACAGCCACACTCAATTAAAACTTCTTTATTATATTTAACACAATGAGCTAACAAACCCCCAAGAAACATGAATGACTTATCAAGGATTTACACTTTGGTCCACGCTTACCCTTCAGAGATTGAGTGTTTACCTCAACATCAGTTCGGGTGCACAGGCCGTGGTGAAAGAAAAGCCTGGTGGGATTTGTGTCGTTTGCCTTGCGGGCAATCCTAAGGTCAAAGTAGCGAGCTCCGGCATTCAGCTGCTCAGTTAAGCAAACCTCCTGTGATCAAAAGACCTGGCAATTCAAACCCCTTTTCCATCGCTCTTAGAAATACATTTGCTGTTAAAACGTTCTGTACCTGAGTGGCCGCCCAAGTGTGGATGATTTTACGCAGGCAGTAGATTCTGCTAAACCTCCTCAGTCTCTCAGGCTCGATGATTTTGGAGTCGATGTCCAGGTCATAACTCATCGAGTCATGGCTTCCTAGAGATGACAAAAGAAAGATCATGTAGGAAAACCACTACTGTGGGTTATCGGTATCTACAAGATAACCACTCGTATTCAAATTTGGTTTCCTAAAATGTTGAATTTAATACAGCTTGGGCTGCCACTGTTAATTAGTCAGTGTGGCTGTTTTTTGAGGATCTTCTTACTTTTCCATCGGAAACACCCATTCCGCTCACTCCAAAGGATTTATTGAGATTTTGTGAAGTTCAGTGACTTCTTGAATGAAGATCTTATAGGGGGTTTAGAATTTTCTTCAAATACAAATCTGAAAATCGTGATAACTTTTGTATTCACCTCCTTTGACTCAATAGTTTCCAGAACCATTTTTAGTTGCAATCAGAGCAGCGGGTTCTTCAGGTACACCTCCACCAGATTAAAACGCTCAATGAGTTTTGTATTTTTTTCTTTTGTTTTGTTGTGTTTAAAACAATATTGAGGGTTTGAATACTCCATATTCAAGGGAATATTGACTATTGAATATTCAATGTTGACTAATGAATATTCAATACTGAACATATGTTCAATATATTGAACATATTGATCATGTTGAAGGTTGCCTTATTTTTATGATCTTAGTCTGATTGTTCCTAAAAAGGGATTTGCAAATTAATGTTGACCCAAAGCATAAAAATCACAGTTTTGCACATTTGTCTTACAAAAGTAGACAAGGTTTTAAGCAGTCGAGTTTGTACAAACTTAAGTCAGTGCCCGGCAACAAGCATCAGATATTGGTCACTCAGTCTTCAGGCTTAGCCAGGTTCGATGAATGGTTTTGACCAAGTCTGCTTTGGAGAAAAACTAATTGGATATTTCTAGTTCTATTTGATGTATAAAAAATTTTCTTAAAAATCACAGAATACCAATGGTTTTTTTTTTTTTGACAAGATAAGTTAACTTCCCAATAACTTTCTCGAGATCTCCAGAAAACAAACTTTGTTTTCTGTAGATCATGAACTGATTGGTGTGGTGTAGTGTGTTAAACCTGATTCCATCCCTCAAATGCACGCAACAACAGCGACAGACAACTAATGAGTGTAATTACACTCATTGAATAGTTGCACTTGGAGGTCGTGCAAAATCCCAATGGGTCACAAATAAACCTCTGGTTCCACTTTGGACATCCCTATTCCAACAGAGACCATCTCTCCATTAACTTTGACCAGCTTCATTTGTCCCTGCTGTTGAAAAGTAACAAAACGCGAAAAAGTTCAAGGTTTGTGAGTATTTCTGCGAGATTAATTCAATTGATTTCCATTTTTAAGGCACTCTAAACTTCTCGGGTAGGGCTACACCTGTAGACTTGAAGTTAGATTAGAATCATCTTAGATTCTGATAAAGAAAACAAGCCTACGTTCTTTCATCATTACTACGTTCTTGTCACCTTGACAGAACCGGATTATCCCACCTGGTATGGCCAGTTTAAACAGAGGAATGGTGTGAAGCTCAGTTGGCAGTTGCGACATCCAATCAGCGTAGCTCATGGTTTTTCTTCTTTTACTGTCAAACGACCCAAATCTGACTCCTAATCTCCTGAAAACAGAAAAGTCCAAGAGTAAAACCTCACCTGTTCAAGGTCATAAACATAAATGGGAATGTTCCAGGTAGCACTCACCCTGCTGAGGTATACCTCTCCTCCTCCTGTATTCCCTCAGGTCTGACAGGGCACCTGTGACTTACTATGCATGAGTGGCTGAATTGATACTGTTTTCTGAACCATTGTGGGAGGAGAGAAGCAGTTGTTTCTCCTGCTGGGTGTTCTGGTTTTCTGATTTCCTGTGAAACTTCCTCATACAATCATTACTACCTATCCTGCCCAAACAGACACAAAACAAGTCTTTCAGCTTTCAACTTAAGCTCTGCCACTATAGCAGTTCAGCTCCTGGTTACATCATATTTGATCTGGACCCAGCTTTAGTGTCTCTAAACACAAACGAGGCATTTTTTTTTTTAACTCATAAGCTGAAAGGAATTACTTGGAATTCCTACAAGTTGGATGTTTGAAAAATTCCTTGATTATCAGGCGACCAGCTACAGAAATTCTGATGACATGTTTGTGTGTGGCAGACCGGTTGAGCCACAACCAAAGCTCCGCCCCCCCCATCATGCCATCACAGGCAGCCGACCAATCCCTGCTCATTCTGGTCAGATTTCTCTTTTGTACCCATGCAGAAAGTAGTTCAACAGAAGAAACAATTTTTAGAGTGATGTACAGTGACAGTTTTTCCACTACATGTATTTTACACATAGGTCAAAGGTTCTGGTCAAACCAAATATAAGCAAATATCCACCAAACTTTTCAGATTTTCATTCCTAACCTACAAGAAAGACCATTTGTTATTTCCCTTCCACTTCACGTTAATACACTAAATTGTGCTGCAGGCCAACATGGTGAGGTGCTGCATGCAGCGTACTGCCCTCTAGTGACTGAAAACATTCACTGCTCCATCGTCTGCCTCAAACACTGATACTGACACAGAGCACTGTCCACAAACTGGCCCTGTTGTTCAGGTAAGACGTCAGCTTGGCAGAGATAGGCATTTCTGCCCTTTCACTCTGTTTTTTTTTTTTTTTTTTTTTTTTTTTAGGAGAAATTTTCAAGAAAAGCACATATTTGTTTAGCAAAATGAGCAAACAGGACAATAAGCTACAGCGAGAAGTCCAATTACTCAGAGCGGAGACGGAACGATGGCTCCCTCTGAGGAAGAGGTCAGTCTAGCCCGCTCTCTCGCCGGGGAATCCTGGGATGCATTTAGTCTTCAGTCCTGCTGGGAACACGTCCCAGACTCACTGGAGTACCTCCTGAAGATGCATAATGCAGGAGAAATGCTTTTAGAATTCATAATTGAAGCAAAAACGTACAGATTTACACAAAGGTTAACAACTTTTTACATGGGTGCAGCGTTACCTAACTTTAAAGCAGAGATGTCCTGGCATGTGGGTCTTTATGAGCATCTGCATGTTATTATTTCATCAACATGTCCTCATGCTGAAATGCACTTTAATGTCATGTAAGGATGAAGAAATTAATAATAATAAAAAAAGGGAAAAGTTCTACATGTTTCTGAGTCTACTCGAAACATGTCGAGGAGATGTTTTGACATGTAAATTATCCTTGTAAGTTACAAGGAAAATTTACAAAGATAAAAATCTTTAATTCTTTTTAATTAAGCAGAAAATATTTGGGACTCAGGCAATTATTGGCTCTAATTTTGACTCGATGCCTGATAATTTATCAACATATGAGAAACAGAAATGTAATTACTTTTCTTTGACCTTGTTCAATATTAAAGTATTTTAATCAAAATATCTTGATATTTTGTCTCACAGTTTTAATCTACCTAAACCTGCTAAGGGTCAGGTAGACAAGTGATGAACTGCTCTGGTAGAGCAATCTGTTGCAGAACAACTATTAGAACATTTTGAAATTCATTTAATGCAACTTATTACTGCTCTAAAAGTGTTTCTTACATCAAGTGCTTTTAGTTCAGAGTCTAGCATTATCTGGCACCAGGTGGTGAAGAGAAGAGAGAGTTGGGTATCTTGGCGGTAGATTGAAGTGTTACACTGTGGCGAATTTGAACAGCAGCTGAACGGATTAAGAAGCTGCGACCTGACATGTAAAGATGGGATTAGTAACACCTGCTGAGCACCTGAGAAGAAAGTATAATCTGAGGGAAGGGCTGCAGTGTACCCGAGGGAACTGTAGGGTTAATTGTATGTAAAAGGATATGGTGTTAAACTGTAAACCTGACAGTTTCTTGATTTTTTTTTTTACAGACAAAGTGGTACTGTAGAGGACACTGGGTCCTCCTCCACCTTTATGAGATCAGAACCCCTCCTGTCCATCAGTGTTGATGTTTGCTGCGTCCATAACTTGAAGTATTAGTCTATCAATTAATCAAAGAAATGGAATGTTACTTTGAAACACAGAAACACAACAGCAAATGTACTACAGTATTAAGGTCTGTTCATAAGCTTGTCTGCACTGCTATTAATATGTATTATAACTTTAGAACTCCTGGTACCTAACGGCGTTCTCAATTGAACAAAAGTTGTTTAAGCTTATCTTGGTATTAATCAAACCTGGATGACAAAATTCAAAGTCTATAAATCCCAGATGTGTTCTTTATTTATGGTGCAGGAGGTCTAAACACTAAAGACACATATTGTGTTCCTTCTATTGCTGACAGTCCCTCTAGACAAATTGTTTTATTTTTAATGTGCAGTAAGACAGGCTAACATTAACCAAAGAAATTAAGGTATAAAATACCTCAATCGACAGGTTAAGGTGTAGAGGTTCAGATTAAGTATGTTTACAAATGAATTTCAAGTACTTTGGTAACTTTTTTGCTTTGCTATTTTGTGCAAAAGCAGCATAAAAGACTTGATATTGGTGTCAAGCAGACGTGCAGGTGGTGGCAGAGGAAGATGTGCAGCTTTAAGAGATTGGAAGGTCTTCTCATTAGGGTTGGACCTGCTTGGACATGTCATCTGCTTAATATCTAGCCACACTGTAAAGGAACCATCTACAAGACAGCTTAACTTTCTGCTATTATTGCAGTATTTCTTAGTCTGAAGCAATGGCTCTCAATTAGAAAATGGTAGATCGGAGAATGGGGTTCCCAGTGGAGGAGTTCTCTTTCTGTCTTGCTCATGAGTGATTGTAGGATAGAGGAGGGCCATAGGTACTCAAAAACTAAAACTTAGTCTTCCCTACTCTCAGATTTAAGAAGACAGTCTCACACCTGCCAATACCTTTTGTTGACCAGGTATTAGTGTATTTCATCAGAACTTAAAGCTTGACAGAACACACTAAGAGAGCAAGGTCTGAATACTTCAGCATGAAACAAGATTGCTGGCTATGTCTGTAGACATTTGAATAAAGTTCAAGTATAAAATGGAAGAAAACGATCCTTTGGTGCCCCTGTTCATATTAAAATGGTGTCTGTTGATTGTTTCCAACATACTGAGGTCATAATGAAGGGAAGCCTAAGATCAAAGGAACCATACTATTCTGCAGGTTAAAACTAATTCCTTGACTAAAATATGTGGTTTCAATTTTGGCAATCACCAGGAAAACATGAACCCAACAGAGCTAACCAGAGCTAATGGTCCATCATCAACGCCCGTCCAGTAGGAAAACATGTCGATGATCCTGAGAAGTTATCACTTCCCTAGTCTTCCTAAAACATTTCATTGTATGGAAAGTCTTTGCTAAAAGTCTCAAGTGTGGAATCCTGCTAGAAATGCCAGTTTTGTTGGGATGGAGACAAAACAGAATGTTTTTAAAAAGACAAACAAAAACCGATTTAACAGACAGACAGTTCAAAAACTTATATATAAAAAAGCTTGACTGACTCCATAAAGGCTTGAAGTCTTATTTGAATTCGTCTTAACGTCTAACAGGCCATATCCTTGGTATTTACTATGAGTGGGCTACATTTCTACAAAGACATTAGGAGAGGTGAGGATAAGATAGTAAATAAAGTAACTATGTGTGTATTTATTTGTATATTTTGTTCTTTCATTAATCGATTTTTGCTTTGAATCTAGCTTTCTTTTTTGGAACATGACTGTGAAAATAGAGAGGCTCTAAGAAACCAAGAATTTGATTTTGCTTCTAATGAACACCAGAGGGCAGCAAAGACACTTAGCAGGAGCATAACAAGGAAGAGGAATGATGAAGAAGAAGAAGGGGGAAACATTGTGACACATCAAAGGTAGTATAAACATAAATACACAGACTCACGATGTAAACAAGTCATTTTAGACAAGAGCAGTTGAAGATTTTTGTGTCTTCCTACATTGAAGTCGAGGTTTTGTTGCGCTGTTTTTGCAGACGGTGTGTTTGAGACAATCCATATATTTGTCGATACAGAGCGACACGTGACTATCAGTGACGTTTCAGAGGTTTCGATTTGATTAATGAAGACTTGAAATGATGGGATGTGGTTCGGCTCACATATAGCTCACCAGAACTTTACCGAATATGTCGTAATTTACAATATTTCCGTCGGCAGAACTCATCGACGACGAAAGCAGCAGTCCAGAAATAAACACTTGCATTCAACTGTGTGCTGAATTTCTCATGCCGAATTATTTGGAAGATCTGGAAGATTAATACGGAAACATTGGCTGATGTTTACCTTTAACGTCCTAAAGCGTTTCTGGTGTTACACATAAAATGTTAAAGATTTTCGCTGAAATCTTGCTCGGACTAGACTCTGTAGGGGTTAAGGTTTTCGCTTTTTGTGTGTGTACAAAGAAGTGCATAATTATGAAGTAAAGTTAAAACATTTTTATATAAAAAAAGTCTGATAAGTGTGGCGTGCTTTTCTTTTGAGCCCCCCTGAGCCAACATCTGGCTCAGTCTTCAGTCATTTGCATCTTTTAGGTTTTCTTCCAGGATAGTCCTTGAACTGGTTCCATCCAGCTTCTCTCCCCAATTGTTAGAAAGAAATTCCCACAGCATTATTTTGCTGCTACTTTGTGTCAGGGGAATGGCGTGTTCAGGATTACATGCTTGATTCAAGCTGGGATGTCTTTCCTCCTAACCCGGCTTTAAACCTCTCAAGTTCTTTCTCCCCGACCTGTCTGCTGTCGGCCATGATGCCGTTTGTTTTTAATGTTCTCTATCAAACAATTCAGATCTTCACAGAACAACTCGATTTATACTGAGATTAAATTATGCAATGACTTTGACAGCATTTAGGGGTATTAAACCCGATTGTCATTATCCCTCTACTTCACAATTATGCACTATTTGATGTTCATCACACATAATTCTAATAGAAAACATTGGAGTTTGTTGCTGTAATGTAACATGATTAAGGTGTATGAATATTTTAGGAAGCCGCTGTATGGAAAGGGTCGGTTAATTTTGAATATTATTCCTGCTCATTTTAGTATATCAATATGGTCCTTAGGTAAATGCCAAAGCCTCCTTTAGCTACAAACTCTGAACAAAGACAGACTGTTTTTGGTTTCAGAAGTGGACTGTAGTCTGTTTGGTCATGTGAAACTTGTGACATAAAAACATGTGCAAAGAAAACAGAGTTGTTATGTATATTTGAACTGGTTGTGTATTAGTGTCTGATAAAAAT
This sequence comes from Alfaro cultratus, assembly GCA_903066825.1. Classification (NCBI taxonomy): domain Eukaryota; kingdom Metazoa; phylum Chordata; class Actinopteri; order Cyprinodontiformes; family Poeciliidae; genus Alfaro; species Alfaro cultratus. Next base: position 23,974 of record CAEFZX010024924.1, on the reverse strand, counting down.
GACACTCAAAAGGACGCTCAAGCCAAATTTAACTGCCTGGAAGACGGACTTTGTTAAACATTTGCAAACTGCCTTTGTGTTAAAAATAAGTAATTGTGAAGTTTGTACAAGCCCATCCACACTGCTAGTTTTGTGAAGTGCTTCTAAAATAAATCCGTATTTTATTGAAAAAAAAAGTGGAAAAATCAAGCATTTAAATTGATTACAATGACCCTGACATTCAAATAGGTGAAATCCATAATGAGACCCCCTCTAAGAACCCTGAGAGCTGTATTTTTGTTATTGTTCAAACACCTAGTATACCTTAATATCCATTAATAAGCACAATGGAAACCATGTTGGTTTTACAACAATCTTCCTTATCTCTGTTTTTAGGTGTACAGCCAATCAGCACAAACTAAAGTTAATGGTGCTCCTGCATTGGCGGCTTTGCAGGGAAAAGGCTCATAATTTCAATGGGGCCAATCAGCAAACAGGAGGAGGAGTTGTGAACGATTTACTTTGCTGTTTTACAATTGTAGTTTGTCTATATAGGGTTGTAGTTTGGCAATGGTGGCGGAGGAGGTGAACGAAGCCATACATGGCCACGCTTCCAAATACTGAGCAATTTAAGCCGGAGCAAGAGGAATGCTGAAGACATTTTACTGCTAACAAAGATGTTGTTCAGATCAACACATTTCTCTTCGCAGTAGAGGATGATTGTTTACAATGTACTCACTTTTGGCTTAGCTTCACAGTGTAGCTGGTGCATTACATATGTCACGGTAAACGTGAGCGATTGGGTAAAATCAGACCCGGTCAGTTGAAACTTCAACAGAGTGCATGCCTCCGGCAAGCAATCGCCGAGGGTTCAGATTATCTGTATGAAGTCAAGAGTAGAACAAGGGGCCAGGCTAATTTAAAATGCGTTTTCTCTCAAAATGGTTGCTATGGAAACTTGGTGACAGCTAAAAGATGCCACTCTTTGTCGCAGTGGAGATTTCTTGATAGCCTTACCATCTGCTGTGCCTTAAAGTCAGCCCTTGTCCTTCCAAGTTGGGAGATTTGTGGTTTTCTGACTTCAACATTTTTTTTACCAGGTTCTATGTACCAGCTGAGGACTTCTGAGGAAGAAGAATACAGCAAAGAAATCTCCAAGCTCAGGCAGGCGGTGTTACAAAACAATGACATACTCCTTGACAACATGCTCTGCCAGGAGATTTACAAGAAAGTCATCAACTGCAGAGGGGGATGGGGCATCGCAGGCACTCCTCTCCATGCCGCCGTGTCTAAGGGCCACCTCAGCTGCCTGCAGGTTCTGCTGGCCCACGGCGCTTTTGTAGACACTGTAGACGTCAAAGCCCAAACGCCTCTTTTCAACGCAGTTCGTGGAAGATACCTGGACTGTGTCCTCGCCCTCCTCGGAGCTGGCGCCAACCCCAACGGAAGCAAGTCCAACAACAGCTCCCCGGTCCTCACTGCTGCCAGGGAGGGCGACGTGGAGATCCTCAGGCAGCTGCTGGTTCACGGCGCCGATGCGAACTCTCGTTCTAAGGTTCTGGTGTGGCCCTCCTACGTCAGGGTGACCAGCGGACCGCTCTACCTGTCTGCGGTTTACGGACACATGGAGTGCTTTAGGCTGCTGCTCCTCCACGGCGCTGACCCTGATTACAACTGCACGGACGCGACCTTCCACAGCCTAGCCAAGCCGCCCAGAACGGTGCTGGAGATGTGCCTCAGGTACGGCTGCGGCGTGGAGTACATCCAGCTGCTGATCGACTTCGGCGCGAATGTCTACCTCCCTACGCTGATCATCGAGAAGTCCACGAAGCAGAACGAAGCAGTGGAGCTGCTCCTGAGTGAGAGAGGTATGCAAAACCCACTGAGTATAACCAAGTCACAGTGCCTTGTGAAAGTAGTCATATGCCCTTATCATTTTATCACAGCCAGAAATCTTGAATGGATTTTGTTGGTATTTTACCTGATAGATCAACACAGAATTGTGCATCATCCTGAAGTAGAAGGACAATTCCCATAAATTGTGTGTAGAATAGAATTATTTTTATTGTCCTATAGTAGGGAAATTCAGGTGTAGCAGCAGCAAGTCAAAGATATGCTGGAGGACGTAGCTTCACATAAAGTCAAACACAATATATGGAAATAGGAATAAGAAACAAATGTATAAAAACATTTATCTCTTGTAGAAATGTACAAGAGACAAATATTTATAAAATACAAATGTACAATATCTAAAAATATATCAGTTATGCATAACATTTTTAGTAATGTATCGGTTATTAAAAATATCTAAATAAAAATAGTGTTTTTGGATAGTCAGTTTGAAGTAAGGAAAAACACCAGTCTTTTTTACCCCTCAATTTTTTAAACAACACATTCAATTGCCTCCAGTAAAAAATAAATAAATATATATATATATATATATATATATATATATATAGACAGCACATTTAAAAGATTGCACTTATATTATGAATGATTCTCCTGCTGTGTCCTGAACGCACCAGTCTCTCACTGGTCCGCACTGCATTGCGCTCTCCCTTGTGCGTAGTCAAACGTTTGTGAATCTGTCTACTGCCTCACACAGATAGATTGGCTTTAGTCTGCCACACACATTTCTGCCAAAGTTTTGAAATCAGGGAACATTTCTCCAATCAAAGTGATCAGAAATCAACGACACTCTCTGAACGAGGCATACCTGATCCCAGCAGGACTCGCTTTGCCTCCATAACTCTTCAGCGCATCGTCAGATAGTGAGATGCATCCTCTAATGGCAGATTCCTTTAATAAAACACTTTTTTCCTCCTTCTTCAGGAACTCCCAAAGCCTTGACCTCACAGTGCCGACTTGCTGTGCGAAGACACCTGAAAAGCATCAATAAGATCCACTGCATCGACGAGCTGGACATGCCAACCAGTCTGAAACACTTCCTGCAGCATAAAACAGTCCCTGTCCATGTTCAGTAAAGTAGGAAGTGTGCGTTATTTTATCATGTCTTTATTTCATTTTAACAGCGGGTCTTTGCATAACGTGTCTTAAAACGGCTTCCGTCTCTTCATGGGCTGCTCTGTTCAGAATGTTCAGTTAGAAGATTACATCTTTTTTCTATTTCTTAAAGATGTGGCTACTTAGAAGTTGCTGACTCGGTTTTGTACAGGTGTATCTCAATATTCCAAAAAGAAGCTCATATAGAATTAGAAAATTCATTCAAGAATTTCGGGCAGCTTCACAGGGAGTGGACTGAGTCTTGACTCAACGCATCAAGAAACATTTCGCACATGGACCACAAACGTCGCGTCACTCGTGTCGCATCACTCCTGAGCCAGAAACAGAAGCTTCTTACCTGGTTATGGAGAAAACTAACTGGACTGGACTGTTGCTCTGTGGCTCAAAGTCTTCTTTTCAGATAGAAGTAAATTCTGCATTTCACCTGGAAATCAATGTTCCAGGGGTTTGGAGGAAGAGCAGAGAAGCACGCAATCCATGTTCCCTGGAGTCCAGTGTGATGTTTCCACAGACTTTAATCTCTGAATTCTAACTTTAATCTCAGAAAATAGCATCCTTCAACCATTTTAAGGAAAGAAAAAGTAATTGAAGCTGGTAGCTCCCAGGTGTCCATATGCATTATGTCAGCGTTCTGAGAATAAACTTCAAACTACTGGCTTTTTTCTTAATCCTTCACTGTAAAGAAACTCTCTAAAAATGACTCAAAGAAAATCGCCTGGTCGCTTTGTGCTTTATACATTTGCAACTTCTGAGGTTGGCCACTAGATGGCAATAGATGATGTTGCATTTGAAAGAAGAAAAATCGAAGATGAGCTCTGTTGCATAAAAATAAATGTAGTAAGAGTAAAATGAACTTATCCTCTTGTACAGTAGCATACCGTCACATACTTAATATTGTTAAATCTGTGATTTAACTGCATAGGTTTCTGAATCAAAACTTATGCAGTTTTGATTTAGAACGCATTTACTGAGTTATGTTGCCAAAAATGATGCATGTCATATTCAGATGCAAAACTGACCATCTCTATTAGTACATTTATAGGTCAGTCAGAGAAGAAATACAGAAAATGTTCAATATATTCAAAGTTTTCTTAAAGGGGAGCTTTCATTAAAAGTAAAAGCACCAGTAATTATGGAATCATAAACGAAATACAGCGCCCTCTGGTAACAGGAAAGTAAAACTTTATAGTTTCTCCTTTATATCGATATCTTTACCACTTGTAAGCTTTTTGTTTTGATAGATTTTCAGTGAATATCTCACGCTGCTATACATTAATCCCCAATAAAATAAACTACAAAACTGTTTTGTTAGCAGATTTTTAATATTTAAGAAGTTGAATGGTTTTTAAATGTACTTACAGGATGAAGATGCTGCCACTAGATGGCAGCATCTTCAACGAAGGAAACCTTAGAGTAGTCTAGATATCTTTAAACGTCGCCCAAATTATAAATTTTATTGCCTATTGTATTTTGAAGTAACGCTTCCCTTCCCACTTTGGCTTATGACAATTTTTTTTTGTTTAAAAAAAACTACAATTAGCTCTCCTATTATCTATTTTGTCTGATTACACCATTTTCCAAAAATGAAATCAAATGTTACAACCTTATGATTACTTTGAGTAGCCCCTTTTCACCAAATATTTCTTAACTCTTAATTATATTTGTTGACTAGTTTTACTTCTACAAGAGTAAAAATATGCTAAAGTAGCACTACTCTTACTTAAACACATTTCTTCTTTTTTACCATCTTAGTTTAAAACGAATCCTGTTAAGAGGATAAGCAGGTGTGATTCCCCGGATCGACCAGTAGATGGCAGGAGACTTACACTGCCTTGCAAAAAGCCCCAGCAAAACCACCTGAGCCATTCTACTCCATTGTGTTATAATGGAGTAGAATGAGGGCAAATATAAATTATAATATATGAAGAATACAAGAAACACCAGATTCAGCACATTTAAGTTACTAGTATGATGTAACCTTATTAAATCCCATAACGCCATGTTCAACTGAAAAAAGACAAAACAGTTTTTAAGCTGTCATATTAAATATATTTTTTTCTGAAAAAACATCAGCAAACAAAACCTTCCTGTCTTATTCAACTGTAAGAATCTCATAGAAAAATGTCAGTTCAAGTACAGCAATCACTGCATGTAAAGGTTTGCTCACAGTTCAACTTCAAGTAGCGGTAATTAGACTTAACAACTGGTTCCCTTCTTTAAAACTGAGGTCAGATGTGCTTCTCTGAGCCTTGGTTTATTTCTTTACGGTTGCCGTGGCGTCCTCAGCCCAGCCCTACATCTAGTGACATCATCACGACAAATCCCAGAATGGAGGTCCACGAAGCCAGTCTGCCGTTCCCGCTGGTAGCATCAAAAGACAAGAGATAACAGCAGAGGACAGATAGGTAAATGAATCATTAAAAAAAAGTTGTAAATTTCAGAAATTTGGTGATTTATCTGAAAAATTTTCAAGAAAAAACAAGGACATTTCTGAATTCCAAAAGTCAAACATTTAAATTTTGGAGATTTTCTGAGAAATTTCCATGTTTTCCTAGGAAATTTATGAGATTAATCTCAAAATTTCAGAGTTTTTTTTCTTGCAAATTTCTGACTTTTGGTGCTCAGAAATGTCCTTGTTTTCTTTGAAAAATTTCTGAGATCGATCTCATAACTTCTGAGTTTTTTTCTTGCACACCGAGTTCTTTGGCGGAAATACACTCTTGTCTTTTTTATCTGCAACGGTCCTGATTCGTCGTCGTACATTGGCACTCCAGCCTTCTCTCTAAACGTTAGCCATATGTTTCCACTAACCTGACTTGAGCCTCAGGAATGATGTCGTCCACGACGACGTAGACCATCGCTCCGGCAGCAAACGCCAACGCGTACGGCAGCAGAGGTTCTGCGAGTACGACGGCGGCGGCGCCCAGCAGGCCGGCGATTGGTTCTACCATTCCACTGAGCTGACCGTACCTGGTGGAGAAAGTAACATCATGATGGAGCATCTACTGTAGGCCAGAACCTTTACAGAGCGGTACGATAAACCATCAGATGAGAAGGTTTACCTACCAGAAGGCCGTCCACTTTGAGACGCCGGAGCCCCTCAGAGGCAGGCTCACCGCCAAGCCTTCTGGGAAATTCTGGATGCCGATCCCAATAGCCAGATTTCTGAAGGAGAGCAAACCATCAATAATCAAATAAATGTTGATAAAAAAAATATATATATATAATCAAGCGACATCCTGTCAAATGTCTTAATTTACTTTGGGAAAATTGGATTATCTGGAAGATGTTCTTGCAGAGCAGGTCGGTCCTTTTACACTGGCATTTATATAATCCCTCTATGAAGGCTTATGTTGGTAAAATGTGGCACCAACGTACGCGGATCCCGCGCGCTCGATGTGAACTTTCAAAAGAACGACTACAACTCAGCTTTTAAGAGCTTCAGAGGATGCTGAGAAGAGCATCCTCTGAAGCTCTTAAAAGCACTAAGTAACAAATTCAGAGCCAAAAGAGATCTGCAGTACCCACAGAATGTTAGAATGCTGTGGGATAGCTATGCCCACTGAAATTACTCTAATTCTCTCCGGTGCTTGAACTGAGTCACATTACATGGCCTCATAACTGCCCAAAGGGCTTAACACAATATTAATTTTAAAGGACCTCATCGTATGACCTCTCACCTCTTTGTCCTTTTGCTTCTCTTTCCTCAGGCTCATTTTTCTTATTACCCAAACAAGTCAAAAGCAGCTACTCTGCTTCTCTGGTGCGTCATCTCCAGATTGGAACAGAACTTCCTGTGATAAGATTTACAGATGCAGAAACCAACCACATCTACCACTGCTGGAGCTGGATTATAGGTCTGTTATTGCATCCATAACCAACTGATGGCTTTTGATTGACGTTTCTCTCACAAACCTCTTGAGTCTTTGTAGAACAACTGCATTTATATTGACAATAAATGACGTACAACTCTAATATATGAACCAATTCCTTGTCTTCTGAGACCAAATGGTTGCTAAACTTGTTGTCAAAAAAGGTAAAGTGAAAAGAATATAATAATACAAAATTCTAATCTGATTTTGTTTACCTGCTCAACAGTGAAATCATACAATATTTGCTAAAACAGGTCAGATTTTTGTTTTTCTAGTACAGGGTTGTGTAAAACAGCAGAATTATGTAATCAGATTTTCTGAACAGTGGAAGGCCAAGCACCAGCTGGTTGCTGCCCCAAGATGATGAGCTAATTCTTTTATTTGTACTGCAAGTGTATCTGCAGAACCACGTAGCTCTGCTGAGGAGCAGATTAAGCAGGTAATTCCACGATGTAACCACTAGATGGCAACAGCAGGCAAGCCCTTTCATCTTGAAGAAACATAAAACGTTTATTGGAAGTTTACTTATACTAACAAATTTTAAAAGGTTCACATTAAAACATATTTAAATGTAAATGGTTATTGTTTTTTTGCTGTCATAAAAAATCTTTTAACATAATATGTTTGAACCAAATACCAAAATTAAGGGATACATTAATTAGGACTGAGTTTCTCACCAATTAAAAACCTTCATAGTCATCTTACCTGGCACTCTCAAAGGTAGCAGAAGTTGATTTTCCTATGGCGCCGAAACCGACCCCTACAGCCAGGCCCTCTGTGGAGGTGGAAAAGAAATGGCAGACAATTGATTTTCATCAGTTTGTGTCCAACGCTATAGGAAAGAGGAGGAGGAAAAAAGGTCAGCCTTAGAAAACAGATAACTAAAGCAGCAAATGACTCAATATCACAGGCAGTACAACATACGGAACAGAAGAATGAAAGAAAAAGAAATCACAGGATTGTCATCTCACTGAACACAGTGAGGATTTCCACTGTGTGTCTTTTTCTTCTGTTCTTTTCTTTTCTTTGCTGCTTACTGTCAGGTTCTGCAGAAGTAGCTCCGAAACATGTTTGTTGAACTACTTATGTATTCCTGAGAGTCAATTGTTATAGAAAAAAAAAGTATTTGTCCAAGGGCTGTTGAGGTGAGACGCACAGTCAGGTTTGTTAGGAATCCTGTGCAAGATGGGAGCAAACAAAGTGCTACAATCGCTCCGTCAGACTGCTGTGACTTACAGAGCTCAAAACATACTGTACTGTCTATACCCAACGCTTCCATAACTTGGAAACATCTAAATTACTTTTAGTCCAGACAAATTATGCCTCCACTTCTGTGCTACCTGTACTGCTTACCGTTTAAACCACTGTCTAAAAAACAAATATGATGAACTGCAGACATTTAACCAACTTCACCAGGCCTATAATCTGTTCATTCCTCCAGCCAGTGGATAACATATAGATGGAATGGAGCCGTTTGCCTTTTACCACCCTAATCTTGATGCAAACTAAATATGGCATTACCAAATACAGCGGTTAGTTGCTTGACATTCAGGTTGTTTGAATCCTTGTTGTCGAGTGTTGGTCATTTCACCGCTAGTAGATTTTTTTAAGGTCCCGTTTCATCCATTTTACAACTTCCCCGGTCACACAAGTCAATAATGAAGTTCAGTTATTCTTGGTAAGCTTGTGTATAAAACTATTTGAGATCCAGAAATAGGGCTTCTGATTGTTTCTGGTTAACATTTTAAGGGTCCTTAACAATTCAGATGAACTGCCATTGACCAATTTATTTTTATGGTGTTGACATCTTTTGAAATGCTGATGCTTGTAGCATTGTTATTGAAGTACAGATGGTGTCTGGATGTATTTGTTGCTTACAGAAAACTGAACATGTTTCTAATGGCTGACCTTAAGTTTTTTGCGCAACTCATGATGTAATTGTTGAAAGACTGTAAAAGCTAACTTGGGATTAATATAAAACAATTATTAATTTAGTCTAGGAATGTGTGGATGTAATTTAGAAACGTTAGCCGACTGCTAACTGAATTTTTTGCCGACACTATTTGGAGGTCAATGTTTTTTTTTTAACCCCTTAATCTTTGCTAAGAGTGGTGAACCAGTGGGACTACTGATTTTTTTTCTTTTCTTTTTATTTCCTTGAGTCTACATTTTGGATACATTTTCTTATGTTGTTGTTTTTGCCAAATACTAAGGATAAAATAAAAAAGAAAAAACTTTTGAACTACTCCATAGATAGTGGAGCACGACTGAGCCTTTTGAGGGACTTGGGGTGTGATGGTTTGTGTCACTGATATAATTTTGTTCATATAACGTCCATTTGTTAATTTATTTCCTCAATAAGTTTTTGCAATTTAAATCAAGTTTAGTTTATCCAGTTTTGCTTGTTCTTTCACCACGAGCTCCCACACTTTGACGACCCCTGACTTGGGAGATTAAAGCTGTTCTTATGACGGATCTCTACAGTTGTGACCGCCGTAACGCGGCCGCTGCTTCTCTTCCGTCTCTTCTGTGTTCTGACCACCCTGTGCAGCGTCTCTCCACTGTCGCCCTGGTTATCTCATTCGTTATGCTTGTCACACAGGCTTTGAGCGCTCTTCATGGAAACCGAAAGCGAAAAGGTCACGGCGAGCGATGCATCTGTGAGAGCGTCAGTGTGCTTGAGAAGCTCGGGAATGTGTTTGCGTGACCCGTGAAGACAGATCTACTGGCTGTTTTGCATTTCCCGCTGTCACGGCACCTCTCCACACTGATTACAGGTTGTCGGGGCTTGAGGACAGGTGTGGGCTGGTCAGCCGCTGAGAGCCTTACGTAACACGAGGGTCACGACGCTGACGCGAAAGTGGGGGGATTGAAGGTCCACAGTCATCCTTATAAAGCCCTGCATCTTTCCTGCGAGGATTGAGCGGGTATGGAGGCCGAATGAAATCTCGATCGATTGGGCGGATTTGCTCTTGCTTTAATAAAACATCCACGTCTTACACATTATGCGGCTTAAGAAGCTTTCCAGCAGTTTGTGTCTTCATTTGCAGGAATTCTAATGTGTTTTTTTTTTTCAGCTCTTGCACCAAATGAATAGAAAATTAAAAACATGGACTATTCAACCACATGTGGTGCTGAGAGCTGCAGCTGCACCCTCCATGGCATTTAATTAGTCCTGTAAGCTGTGCCCGGAGTAGCAAACTCCTCTCTGCAGTTACAGTAGGAGTAGATGCACCATAGTGCACAAGAGTGGGATCGTGAGAAGTTGTGAGTACTTGTGAGACCAACTATACTCAGGGGTGTGCCTAGCTTATTTTTCTTAGGGGCAGTAGCCATGGGCAAAAACTGTAGAAGGGTCACACATGAAAATTGAAATTTTATCCTAATGCACTGCCTGAGATTAGATTGAACAGTGAACAAAACTATTTATTTGCACAAATAAATCTGTTTAACATGTGAAAACTATGGAAATCCCTCTCCCTGGTGAATCTCTGCAGCTCTATCTGTGAGATCCCAAGGTGATCTGAGGACACAAGGAACATATTGTACCTCTAGCAAGTTCTGAATCTGTGCTGGACGCTCCTCCCAGTGGACACTTAAACACCTAGATGCCCTGGAGACTTCCTAATCTGCTAAGTAATGCTGTCCATAACAGCGGATTAAGGCATGCCTTGCTGCTCATCTTGCTGGTATCTGTTTATGCCATATACACAGATATATTTACAGAATAATTATTAGATACAATGGCACTGAAGTAGTATTTAAAATGCAAAAACAGATGGCTACCCTGTATTCAGAGAATACAGTGGATGGTTAAGTCAGTGGGCAATGCAGAGTTTCATTATAAACACCACATGGTCTCTCAGTGGGCTAAAGTCTGGAACAGAGCCTATGAACTCACCTGATGTTGCTATAGAAGGGGTAACCAGAGGTCATTCAGAAACATCCTGAAAGTCTTTCATTGGAACAGCACTGACACTTTTCAGAGGTTTTTGTCAGGTGACTGGACGAACTGTCTCTCACAACACAATACCAGTGGAACCAGTTACCCAGTCAAACTCTGGTTGTTTCTTGCTACAGAGCAATCAGGTCCATTCATTAATATTTATATAAACACTCAACAATTCCTAAATCTTTAGGTGTTTTCACCTGGTAGACTCTGTTCAATTGACCAAAATTGCAACCCTTGTTACATTTTCAGCTGTTGAGGTTCACTTTCACATTGCACTGTCAAACGATCCAAAATAATTGAATAACCTGTTCACCTCCTCGCCTGTGGTGGCATGGCAACAGGAACCACCAAAGGACACAAGAATCTCAGAAGAAGACATGAGCGCAACTTCCTTCTTCACAATATGTAAACAAAAATGAAGTGGCATCAGATTTTAGCAGTTTTAAGATATCTCTTTTGTCTTTGGCAAAAAACCACAAGCTATTTCTCCTGCTAGTGTTATACTCACTCGATTGTTTTGGTTGTATTTACCCAGAATGCCCTGCACTACAGTCCGCTTCCTGCTTTTGGAGCGCTCTCTGCTTGCAGTATGCATTCAGGAGCTGATATCACTCACCAACATACTGCAGGTAGTGTTGGATATTCTGTGTGTGGTCAAAGCTGCATTTTAACAGAAAAAGACCGACCAATTAAAGCTTATTTAAAGAATTTCTAAGGAGAGAGAAAATCCTCTCTAAGAAGACCCTGGTCTTCTCCAGCTTGATTGGCAGCATCTATTTTTCAAACTTCATTACTGATGCTTTTCCCTCCTGCTATTTTTGTAAACACACCTGTCTTGCCTAAACTCCTGATTTTTTTTCTTTTCCTTTTCTAAGCTACCTGACGCTTGCTGATAAGTTAATCAAGCACTAGTGGGTAAAATGGTGATGGTAAATGGGCTGAACTTACACAGTGCATTTTCTGTCACAGTGATCACTGAAAGCGTTTTACGCTGCAGCCACATTCACCCAAACTCTAAAACGCACACATTTGTGTGACAATACACAGATTGGTAAGAACTTCTATTTACAACCTAATAGAAGTAAATGAAATGTTTAGTTTTGTGTGTCACACAGCTGCCAAAGTTCCTGCCAACCCCTGGGCAAGGGTTAAGTGCCTTGCCCAGGGGCACATTGACATGTGACAGGAGAAAGATGAAATCGAATCTATGACCTTCCATTTCAAGATCACTACTCTACCCACTGATCCAATAACCCCAGATACTTTGTCACTTAAGTCCATCAATGGTGTACTTAGTTTTTTAGAGCCTAAAGATTAGATCATTTTTATTTTGTCTTAAAGTTTACAAGCTTAGAAGTGACAAAATAAAATTTTTTCTCAATGTCTGATAGTTGTTTTCTTGTCTATCAGAATGACCTGTCTGGTTAAGAGTATTGAATGTTCTTCTACTGCTTATTACTTTGAATGAATCCTTTTTATATGAATTGTCTGGTTTCATTGATGCAAAAATGAGAAAGACTATAAGGAAAAATGAATAAAAGGAAGAGATAACAGAAAGAATGGAAGGAAAGAAAGTGAGATGAGACAGCTGTAGGTCTGGAGGGCCGAGGAGACACTTCATCATAATGTAACATCTGTGATTACCTCTGACAACAGTGCCGTCTGCTTCCAATCAACTTCCATCCGGTTCACTGAGGCAGACATCCAGAGGCTAAATTATGCGAATAAACAACCTTTGGTACTCTTTGGATTCCCTTATCTATTTTCAATCATAGATTGCTGTAATAGTACTGAGTCATTAGAAACTATTGAGTACACAGTGGTCTACTGAGCCTGAATGTAACAAGCTGCAACAGTTAGGACTGTGGTTTGGCTTCAACATCCTGTTGTCCAATGCTACTCAGAATGATTGTAAATGGCATCTTGATGATGTGGTGAAGGTGGCATGTCATAAAGAGCAGGAGCTTCTTAAAGAGACAGAAGTCAATTTCAAGGCATCAAACTGAGAAGTCACTTTTTTTAATAAAGGTTTTGTTTGCTCTAGTGGCCTTTATTTTACAGTTTTAAGACAGGGAGGTGGGTTATGAAAGACGGGGCAGGCATGTGGCAAAGGTCGTCGGGCTGGGATTAGAACCCGCGACAGCTGCGTTGAGGACTATCCCTGCAGTGACGCAGGGGTTGTGCTTTACCCCTGCGTAACTGCTGCGCTCAAAGTCACACTTCTTTTGAAGTCATGTTTGATGTATACAGCATTTTTATAACAACTTGACTGTGTGATAAAATGGCACTATGTGCCTGGAAAATACATAAAACCTCCCTTAAAAAACAAAAGAAAACTAAGAGATTCATTCCATTATCATAACTCTAATGAAATGTCTGGGAGTTATGAACAACCAAGAAGAATGGTTGAACAATTTCCTTATTTAGCTCAAGAGTCAGATTTCTGGACACATTTGTTATGGCCAAGCTCAACATTTTACTTCAAACACAGAGGATCGTACAAGTTTTCAGAATTTTTATCAAGGAAAACTTGAAACTTGAGGCCTAATTAAAAGAGCAACAGAATGATTTAGCTCTAAGCATAATCACGTGTTACTATGACATAATTCAACCCAATGTAATCATAGAAAATCAGTTTAATATCAATCATCTACCTTGATCTAACCAAAAAACGATCAGGGTAAGGTTACAAAATGGATAATGCTGGACATGCATTCACTTTACTGGGGAGGAAGTTTCTACAACTAAATTTGTTTCTACATGTGAGCAGCAGTCAATCCTACCCATTTCCTTCTCAATGTTCTATGCTCTTTTAAGCGTCTGATGGTACTGCCACTGACAGACCATTGTCACAGCAGTCACTCAATTCCATTCCACATTCTTTTATTTTCCACTCCTCACCCACTGACACACCTTTCTCCACCAAGACAAGCATCTCTACCTCCACTCTCTGCTTGTCTTCTGTTCAGCTCTGCGATTTTCATCTTTTTTTATGGCTCTTACCTCCATTGCCTGAAACTGACTAAAAGTAAGATTTTCTATGGATGATGTACAGTTGCGGTCAGAAGTTTACATATATTAATCGTGGAAATGAATATCAACAATTTTGTTTGTTCATTATTTTCCAGGGTGCAACTATATAGTTGAAGTGATTTACGACAGCAGCTTCAGCCTTTTGACGACTAGCCACATTAGCTGCTACAACACACAGTATAACCGAGCAGTTACATGTTACGAACAGCAAATAGCCATAAAGAGCTAATATATAAACAGATAATTTTCATTTCATCCGTCATGTTTACTACTTTACTGATGCAGATACAGGAGTGTTACCAACCTTTTTAAATTGTTGTAGTGCTAGCATAGCGCCCAAAATCACTTCCCTTTTCCTTTTCTTCTGTCTGATTGCAAATTATTCCCAAACGTTTGTGTTTGCCTCGTTGGCTAAAGAGTATCTAAACACTTTTTCCACATTATTATCCTGTTTGTGCCGTTTTAAGCCACGCCAAAGGCCAAGGTCAGTCATCTAATCGTCAATGTTGACTTTAACGTTTAGATGACTGAATCGAAGTCCTGTGTTCCACAACTTTGATGTCCAACAGACTTGAATCAAATGGCTGAATCACCTCCTCAATAGGAAGTCAAGTTCTCCAGACTCCTGATGAAGACCTGATCATTTGACTCGAGTGTACTGAAGCAGAGAAAATCCTAAAAGTTGCAGGACACTGGCCCTCGAGGACTGGAGCTCAAGACCCTTGCCATAGGCTAACCATTAACTGGACTTGTTTTTGTATCATCATGTTACAACCATCATGGTACTACCACCATGGTGGCAACAAATATTGTGTCTTTAATTTGAAAACCTTCATCTTGACTTCTCCAATCACACCAAATTGTGTGATCATTGCAATGCCTGACCTTAACATTTTTCTAGGCATTTGGCTCATCTGTGTGTAACTATAAATCCCTGCACTGCTTGAAGTTCTGTTGTACACCCACTAGCTCTTCTTCTGCTGGGACCATTGTAGTCCAATTCAAAACTGGCTTCATTGTGGACAGTGACCAAAATGTTCCAGTACTTTCCATGCAGGAGCAGCCCTGCACTTTACCAAAACATCATAAGGTAATCATAGATGATTTGGGTCTTTTTTCAGAGCTTGGCATAAGAGTGGTAGATCAGATCAGTTGTCCTCATGTACAACAGTTTAAAGGGACACTCAGCTATTTAGATATGCACCCAAAAGTCTTTGCCAGTTGTCTTGCAGTTGTCCTTTAAAGATCTTTGCAAAATTTCATTGGTCTTTGACTTCTTATAACAAATCCTTTATGGTGATGGCATAGAGAAGCTCAAAAATCTAAAATAATGGATATATCAAGTGATCAAACATAGCATAAGCCTAGAAGGGAGCCTCTCGGCCCAAAAAAGCTTTGGTCAAACTCAAAACATTTGAAAACTGAAACAATTATTTGATTCCAAAAGTGATCTTTTAGCTAATAAGGCCATTCAGTGAAAATATGTTCCATTTGCCTTGTTTTGGTCAATCTAGCTGTCAATACTGGTTGCCGTGACCTTAATTATTCCATCACCCTAATTGGGAACAAGCCTAAGGGTGGCCATGAATGTTGGGTTCTGTCTCTGTAGTGCACTAACAATGTTCATCCACTTTGAAGATCAGATCCTGTTACTATGCAGCTGCTTTTTGTGGTGTTCAATGGCAGGCTTATGCCTTCAGGGCGACGACTTCTATTGAGCCACAGACAGATGGGTGTTAAACTAATAAGAGCACTCATCATGCCCTGCTAAGATGCACTCGCTAAATGGTCAGTTTTTATTTCAGCACAAAATAACTCAACAAATTACATCAGTTTTAATGCGGACTCTAGATTTTGGCGTAAAGTAGATATAAGCTTTCATCACCTTGAAACAGCAAATGGGTTTATTACAGCGTACGGACCGCTGTTTGTGGATGATGTTAAATTATATGATTACTTAGGGGAAGGAGCACTTCAAAGAAGCCAGACAGCTACCCAACACTGGAAATTTGGGAAGCAAAAATTACACACTATTAGCATAAAAGGACACATCTGCTTCTAAAAGACACTTAATATCACTAACTAAACACAAAATCAATTTTAACGGTAATGGCACTAACATTTATAAGATATATTAATGGTTAAATGGACAATATAATAATCTAAGCAGCTCTTTGCTTGGATTTTAGCTTTTTATGACAGAGACCAATAGCTCTATCACATTATTAAGTATCTGTCCTGCATTTCAATGGCCTACAAAGGTGCTCAACATCAAGTTAAGCCAGGCTGAAACACATGTTTTGGAAATTTTTAAGTCTTTTGATAAGATTGACAGTTCTGAGATGCATACATAGGCTGCAGATTTGCATTATTACTATGACGTTTACACAAATGCGACCCAAATGTCTTAGCAATGACCTAATAACCTTAACCATGTTATCTATGCAGGCAGTATGGATAAAGATTTACTCACCTCGGCAGGCTGAATGCTTTATGTAACTTCAACAGCTATATCTGTTGAAGCAGTGCGACCTATCTTTTTTATTTTTTATTTCAAATTTCAGTGAAGGAAACTCCATGCCAAAATGGACAGGAGAGGCGTAAAATAGAGTTTCTGCATGTTTCACCAAATCAACCAAATTTAGAACTTTTTCAGAACACTATGAATGAAATTTAAGACATGTACCACGACAGAAATGTACAGAAGAAAATCCCAAATAATATATAATCACAGCCTAGTACACCTCATCCTGCATATGGTTCTCTACAGCCTCTTAACCCCCATAGTGCCAAGCCTTTTTCAACAGAACACAGGTAGCATTGTACGAGTTGGCAACAGTTAGCCAGTGGTGAAAACGAACGCCATCTAGCCAACTGACAATAAATTAGCAAAATAAATTAGATGCTAAAAATCCATCTAGCAAGCAAGGGTATATTAGCAGGTTATTTCTAGTAGCCTCAACCGCCTCAAGTCACAGAAAGCAATGACTTTTTACTATTTCCCTTTCAACATGGTGTTTGTTTTCGTAACATTAAGCTACAGGAAAGCTGGAAAACAAAGTCTCTTTGATAATTAAGTCTTTGACACTGATGGCTAATGCACAGTATGCAGCAGTTGAAATTCCTGACTGAGTGTGTCTTGCCCAGTGGAAAGAAGTCTTTCACAGACAGATATACACCATTACTGGATTCATCAGTCAGTTTAATCGATGTTGTTGAGATATTTAGACATTGGCTACAACTGTGATAATCTTGCCTCTGGCCTTCATTTCAAACTGCACACTGAAAATGACAGATCATCGCAGTGTAGGCTGAATATTAAATGATTCGAGTCAATCAATATCAATGTTGCTGGTAATATCTGTTTTCTCAGAACCTGTCATCTTGTGTTAAGAAGCCGTCTTGAATCTTAAGGCCAATTCTAGGTTTAGACCTGTAGGGGTCGGTCACCTTCCAGGGTTCATGACTGAACTAATGGTTAAACAAAGTTTTAACTTATTTTTCAGGTTGTAGTGCCTGTATAAACAACAGAATAGGCAGTGATGCATCCAAACAGGGTACATGGGTAGAATATAGCTAAAAACAAAGAAAAAAATCCATATCTATTATGATTTATTAAAACAAAAATCAATGTCATACTTGATGGTTTACCCACGACACCAAAAGTTTGGGCTGAAATGTCATATTTTACGTCATAGGAGAATATTTTTCTGTCTGCGTCACTGATTGTCAACACCTTGGTAGATGGGAGTACAAAAAACCCCTGACATTTTATAAAAAAACAAACAAAAGCTTCAGCTACAGCTCAAACACATTTTAAAGCAACACATTACGTTATTTTTTTATAAGCACTAAATACCATGATTTTACAGTGCTTACAATAAAAAAAAACAAAAAAGAAAAGCAATAATTATTCACACTCCTTATATAAAATACAAAATTGCCTATTGTGTTACAGTACCGTTACTCAAGGTTTCTTGCTCAGCCCGGTGGTTGGGAGCTTGGGCAGTCATTCATCCAGCGGCCCGCCGTGTTTTTGGGTTAAAAAATGTTTAAAGTTGACAGTAAATTAGAAAATATTACTTGATAATTATGTGTTATTAAAAGGATGGAAAAGTAATACCTGAACACAAACTGTAAAGTGCTAGAAATGCAAACATTTTAAAAATGCTTAACCTGGTGGGGGCACAAGTAAAGCCTGGTGGCCCGCCAGACTCATAATACACTGAGGGAAACCCTGGTTACTGTAACATTTACTTTACTTGGATTTTGCTACATAGATTTAAGCAAAAATCTAAGATAAAGATTCACTAAATTTTGTAGTCTTCTCATGCTTAATGCAATTCAGTATGTTATTTTAGAGATTATAATGCTAATACATTGTGTTCTGCTCTTCGTGAGCCTTTTTCAGAGCATTTTTATCTGACATCTATTGTGACGAAATGTAGAAATCAAAACAGAACTTTAAAACTGGATGATTGAACATTTAAAAGGTTTGGAAATTAACTTTTAAATCCTTGGTACAGGATAATGGTGAGAGTTATTTGACTAAAAAAAACAAAAAAACACCAAGTCCTGAAGAAACTGTAAGTACTTTGTGATGAAAACATTCTCAGTGGACCAGTTGTATTCAGGTTTATAATTGCAGTTTGTTTACACCCACAAATTGAGGTCAGGAGGTGTTAAAGTCATCATAATCACTTTGGTGGAGCAGCTTAATTCAGATGCTACCAAGGAATAAATGAAAACAATTTTGCACCTTATCAAAGTTTAGCAACATTATTATTGGGGATAAATTTAGACAAGCCTGTCAAGCGATCAAATATTAAACAGAACCCACCACTGCCTGCCAATTTCAACAACTGCAGTGGTTTAATCCCCTTGAGATATTTTGAGATTATCTAAGAAAACCCTTGGCCATTTGACTCATGTTCTTACAGAAACGTAAGTAGTTATTAACTGATACAGTTATTGATGGCCTGTTTGAAGGTTACCGCTTTCCTTCATATTGATGCTACTCTATGCATCGTGTTTAAGCTTTAGTGAAATATAATCCATAAACCCTTCACTATAATGAAACTGTGACAGTAATTAGGAAGTCTCTTCAAAGGGCCGAATGACGAGCACAGACAGGTCGTCTTCAACCTGCAAAGTAAAATCTTTTCAGCAGGCACTCACACAGGCACCCCTTTTGGGTCTCATGCAAACAGGCCTCATTATGGCTGCATAAAAAGTCTCTTTGTACAGCAACATGCCTTGCATAATGAACGGAGTGACCGGCGGTTTCATCCTTTAATGAGTATGCTTTTTGGTATCAGGTGCCGTAATAATATGCAATCAGGCTTCACAAGCAGCATGGCTCTCTAATAAAAATATGATTTTTAAAAATATGATTTTTAATCTAAGGTTAATGGGAAGTGCATTCCTAAGGTGCAGACAGAACATACCTGGTGTTTATGGGACAAATGGAAATCAATTGAATTGATGCAACAAAAACAAAAAAGTAAAAAAAAGAGAGAGAAACTAGGCTTCCACAATCATTTTAGGATTTGATTAGAGTAAATGGCTAATTGCCCACAGACTCATGCCTACTTCATGTGCTCTAGAATTTTAATTTGAATCAAGTAATCAGTGCAAATAAAGCATTTTTCCCACTAATCAACGAAAGCAAAAAGGAATAAAATAAAAAAGCGGACCAACTGAAGTGTCAGTGCCCTTACAGCCCTTTGAAGCAGTGCATAATTAATCCTATAAGGGGAAACAATTGTTTAACACTTTCCTGAATACCTTAAATATGTGGCAGAGTAAACAATCAGTGGTGGGGACTGTTAGCTAAAAAGTTAGTTGTACTGGCACAAGTAAATGTATAGAGAAGCAGTAATTACAAACATGGTATTTAACGGAAGCTAATGCTAAGGCGCTAACTTCAATTCAAATGATATCTGCCCTTGAAAGTTTACAATCCTCGATCTTTTTTTAAGCAGGACATTAATATGAAGAAGCATCATAAAGTCTTGGTGCATTACGTTTCCTGCTGACCCAGCAGCAGGAAAGACTTCAAAGTCAGTCAATACTTCCATCATCACCATAAGGCACAGAAACATTTTGACACTTACAGCAAAATCTGTGACTTTATAATTTGTGATCAAAGGAACTTGTGACACTTTATGACAGCTGAAGCTTGAATAGTTAAGAGAAACTCGGTCTGCGCTGCTAGAAAAAAAAAAGACTCACTTACAAAGTTAGGGCTTGAAATAAATGCACAACCGTAGTGTTGGCTCTAGAGATGTTTAGGTAACAAGAAGTCTAATTAAAACCAAAGGATTTCTAACAAGGTTAGATTTGCATATACAGTATATGTTGATTTATATTCCGGTGTTTGGTTCTCTTTGAAAAGCCCTTTTCAGGTCGCAGACTACTCTAACGTCCGGCAGTGCTTTTGTCTGAACTGTTCAAGAACTCGAAGCTGACAAAATGCCACAAAACACTTCTGATTCTGATTTCAACAACAGCCTGGAAAACAGTTGTCAGAAATAAAAGGAGAAAAGAAAAAGTTGGAAGAGCAGCTGTGATGTGGGGATGAGAAAACGATTTTCCATCAGCACTGTGCGACCAAACGCATCCAGCTTTTTTACTGGCAGAAATTTGTTTTACTCAATTTCCTGTGTTTAGTTGAGACTATAATGACTGGCACAGTTACAGAGGGTTACATTTAATTCTTGGTATTGTGGGGGGTCTTTACTACATTGACACAGCAGGTCTTGATGCTCAGTATTGAGCTTTTTTGCTAAAAACAATTTTCTTTTTTGAATGGTCGTTCATTCTACTGAATGATGATGCCAGTGTGAAGAGAGTTAAGAAATGTGGAAAATTCAGTTCCAGTTATTTGCTTTTAGTTTGTGTCAAAATGACAAACTGGGCTTTAAAAGGCTCACCTAACCACACAGCAAAAACTCTACTGATGGGTGTTTATTGGGTCGGTGACCCTGGAGTTAATTGCTTCTCTTTGGCGTCTTTTACTGCCAAACAGAGGTAGTTGCATTGTTTGCATCAAAGTAAAAAGAAAAAAGAAAAATGATCAAAATGAAAAGGTGGTCTAGCTTGTTAGAACTGACGGAGTGAAGTCTATCTTGTATTTATCATTAGAAAAGGTCAGTTCTGGCTTTTTCACTTCTGTTTAGACTCAAAACAAAATAAGCTAATGTAGTGGGGTGTTTTTGTTGTTAAATTAATGTTGTAGGTTCTATCTTTTCCTCTATCTCTTTTAGCCTCTTTTAACTGCTTACACACACACACGCTGCAGCTTACATAACCATGTACATGTGTGACTGCCGGCAGTCATATATGCAGAGACTGAAACTGATTAGACAACGCTTTAGGGAGGGTTCAGATAGCAGAGAAGAATAAAAAGATGAACTTGCGCTACAGTCTTGGCCTCACTTGGTTCCATCCATAAGGTGAGCTAAGTGTGGCCCCAGCGCTGGATGGTGAATGTAACTCTGCTTCTGTTCCATTTGTATGACAATGCAGCCAATAAGAGTCTGAAAGCTAAATACAAGGTATTGAGACTGAATCACTCACATTCATCTACAGGGTCAATAATAACTTCTTGAATATTATAAATGATATAATTCTTCCCAACAATAACGGGACACCACTTTGCAGGAAAACCTTCTTACAACACAAAGAGGCTCAAATAAAAGGGATATAAAAGCAATGGTATTATTATGGTATTTGTTCCATAGAAAGCTAACGACAAACTACACACTTTTTGCAACGCTAATGAAGCTTCTGGTATAATGCATCAGTGCAGACGGCATCAAGAAATTAAAGAACTTGTTGCTACAGCTTAAAACTTCCCTTTGGTGAAAATAGTAAACTTACAGACCTGTAACTTTTGTTTTCTCTCCTTTAATTTCTGGAGCGCACCCTGAGCCCTCCCATCAACCTCCTTGTCAGTCCGACTCAGAAAACCCTCGGGTGCTCTCTGTCAAGCTCCTGTTCCATTTAGTTACAATAACCCTGTATGTTCCCAATAGCGCTTCCAGTCCAGCTTGCTTGTGCCTCCAGCAAGAGTGCAGACTTTCATCAGAAAAGCAATTGGAAATGCCTTTCTACCAATATCAGAAAAAAAAATACTGCCAAAGTTTTTCTTTTCTTGTAAATCTCAAAGCATATTTCAGTTCAGAGTCTTGTATTTCTGTTTAGTACTAAAATGTACAGCAGATGGCGGATAATAATCCATGCCTTTGTTGCACTGCGATAGCTCTTTGTGGAATACTGGAACTGCCACTTCTGAGACTACACCAATCAGCAAACCGCAATCCATTATCGTTAAAAGGCCTACTGTGGAACTGAAAAAAGAAAATGAGCAGGTTTGACAATGGCTGCACATCTGTTCTCAAAGCCCTTTCTTCCTCTATAAAAATAGTGCTTATTTTTGACTTCATGTGCTACAATCCAGGTTTTTCATAAGATAAAGATAACGTTGAATGATGCATGGAAGATAACAGACAACTTTTGTTGTGATGACCAACTTGCATGACCAACTACTGAGGAAGACGTCAACTGACTGAGCTGGCCAAGTGAGGAAGCACGACATATGGTGCGCTTGAAAATGGAGGCTTGACTGCAGATTCATTAGCCAATCACTAGCCAAGCGCAGAATTAGATTTTTGCTTCTAAATGTCTCTATAGTAACAGTAAAGGTTAGTTATAATTGCCTGTTTTAATAGTCCAAACATCAAATACACTGTAATATACATCAACACGCACAGTGGAAATTGTCTTAGCCGTAGCGCAGAAGCTAATATCTTCAGAGGTCTTTATCTCCAAAATTGGGGGCATAGCCAATCAGCACCCAGGAAAAATAAATGGCACTTCTGGATTAGCTGCTTTGCACACACCAGCCAATAGTGTGTCCAGCAGCACTGAAGTTGGTATTTCAGCTTCCCAAGCTGCATTTCTTTTGAAAAAGTTTAGATATGCGTTAGAAAATATCTGTGAATATTGAACCACAAATAGGTGGGGGTCCACTGTAGAACACATTACATATTTGCACATTACTTAAGACTTAAGATTTAGAAATTACAGAAGAAAAAACATTTACAACGACAATTAATTTCCAAAAATAGTATCATTAGAAACTGATGCAATTTGGGAAAACCTTGTTTCCAAATCGCGTTGGTTTGCCACAAAGTGTTATGTGTAGAGGGGTGAAAAGCAAGTATTAGTAAATAAAAACAGTAAGTAAGGAAATAGGCACCCCAACATAATTTTTTTCATTTTGTATCTTTTAATTTCTCGTAGTGATAGTGGGTTGTTTAGTGTTATTTCGGTTGGTCCGTGCGGTTCCGCACGCAGCCGCTGGGGGCGCTGTAGCGTTAGTGGCGTGGAGAGAATTGAGCACACAAGAAGGAAGCTCAACGTGTGTGTCTCGTTTTCTCATCCACAGGTTATAAAATGTATTTCGATGCATATACGTTAGTCATCTTTAAGAGTAATAGAGGTTATTAAGTTGAGTGTCAGTAGTGAGTCACGCTATTTAGTTTATAACGAGTGTCGTGGAGAAACCGGGACATATTTCTGAAAGCTGGTTAATAGCTAATGCTAGCGTACTTTGTGCATGTGTGTGACATAGCAGAGGGGCAGCTGACGAACTGCTGAGTTAATTTTGAATCTATTGTGTTTTGCACAGTCTGAGACGGTTCTCACACAAAGGATATGATTATTGCAAAAAAAAACAAAAAAAACAACAACAATATTGTTATGACATTCAGTGAGTAAATAATGGCCGCCTATAGGTGCACCTTAGTAAAGACACTGATTTAAAGGAGTATGGGCTCTTTGCGCATAAGGCTCTGACGTCACAACCGCATGCGCAAATGCGACTCATTTTTTTCTGCTTTGAGTTACTATGACAGCTAGAAAAGACAAAGTCGTATTTCAGACGCAAATAAAACAACACTATGCACTTTGTCGTCTTCCTAATATAATGGGATTTTAAGTTTTCATGGATTTCCAAACGATCCTGAATTAATTAGACGGTGGCTTGTAAATATTGGTCGCTACCAGTTAAAGCTAACGCCGCACAGCAAAGTTTGCAGCCTTCACT